>JAOBAY020090483.1:0-10143 GCA_025331085.2 Zoanthus sociatus
CCTTGTACGAGATTTTGCGCCAATTCCTGGGCTGTCTCTGATGTACTTCCAAACTTCGACTTCCTGTTTGTTGGCGTCACAACATGCTTTGAACATGGACTTCCGCCACAGGTTTCTTGGTAAAGTACATCATCATCATCATGCAAAAAATCTCCCGCATTTTGAACTTCAGGGGTTGGCAGCTCTGGTAAGATTGAGTGTGTCCGTAATTGATTTATGGCAGTGCATTAGCATGCAGCTGTTCAGGCAATCCTGTTTCATCATGCTTCATCAGTATGTTTTTTGTCTTCGGAGGGCAGAAAATGTGCTCTCTGAAGTTGCTGACGGATGTAACCGGTAAAGTCAAGTACAGTCTTGATAGCTTATAATGCACTTCTCCTAGCAGTTTCTTGTGGTAGGAGTCTTGTTCAGTGCTTCGCAGATGGTTTTCAGATTTGTAACCTGGCGAACTTCAGGTAATGCAGTTTTCACTGCATCTTGTACAAGATGAAGCTGGTGTTCAAGCCTGCTACAGTCTACATCAGTCTTGGAAAAAGATGTTTTCAGATCTTCCAACTGTTTGCTGAAGTCATCACCATTTGCCGCACCAATGAGTATCTTCTCTACATTAATTACTGGACTTAACTTGGATTGGTTGAATCAACTTTCTAGCTCAGTCTTAATCTTATTGTAGGCTTCGTAGTATTCAACTTGATAGTAATCCTTCTGGCATTGAAATCGATGAGGGAGAGCTCCATTATCAACCCTAGCGGGGGTTCTCCTGTATCGTGGCAGTACAGATTGTCCACTTTTGCCTTCTGAGAAGGTGACACACGACTCATAAAGTTTATTGAATTCTTCTTCTGTGCACAACCACACATTATTAGTAATTCTTGGCCAGACTTGCTGCAGTGATTGCTTCCTGTAGAGTCGTGTCTTTCCCCTGCAAAGTTCTAGAAAGCTGCTCTGAGAAGCCCCAAGCAAAAGAAAGCCCAGCTTAAGACCAAACAAAGTGTCCAATTTACCAAGAGTTGAAACCAGGCCATTTGCCCTCTGACCATATTCATTGTCTGTTGTTTCGCTGACCTCTTCCTTTGTTTTCTGAAGAACGACATAGTCGTCAATAACAGCTTTGAATGCGGCTGTTCTGACTGTCCAATGGATGGGACACAGTGACTTAAGTGCCATTCCTCCATGATCATAATTCTCCACATTATTTGCAAAAAAGAGTAGATCTCTTTGGAGACAACTTTATCAATTTTCAAGAATATTTCTTTGACTAATTCAAGTGCCTCTCTTAAACATCGGCATTTCCTACCAGTTTCTTGCAAGACTAGTTGGAGGCAGTGTGCAAAGCAATGAGTTGGGATGGCATGATGTATTTGAGTAGCTACACAATTTCTTATGCCTTGCATGTTTGCTGCACCATCATGCGCCTGACCACGGCACATGCCAAGCATAAGGTTACAACATATTAGCACACCCTTTATCTGAGCAACTAATGTCTTGGCAAAGGTGTTCGGTAACTGCACCAGGCTAACGGCTCTTCTGATGTATTATAATCACAATCTACCCATCGAAGAGTAATGTTGAATTGCTCGTTGTTGCTTACATCCATGGCTTCATCTGTGATAATTGTATACCACAATGAGACTGGTGATCTGCCTTGACACGTCTTAACCCATTATGTTGATGACCATGAGCTCATTTATGATAAATGTCATGTGATATGTACTTCTCCTCTCTCACTTACGAATGCATACTATCACTGTCTTCCATGCGAAGTTTTAAAAGTTGGATTAAGTTTCCTTCCTCTTCAGTGTGGCCTCTAATTGCCAAACCCTGTCTTAATAGAAAGCATAATGAGAAAATTTGCTTCAAAAGTCTCTCTCTTCGAATAGCCTGTAGGTTTGAAAGCTGGGTTGAAATAAGTACATCTACTTCCTGGGAACTTTTTTCTTGTGGGACAATTTAAAAGCCACCTCTTTATGAGCCTCTGAAGCTTAAAATGCTTTCTAAATTTCTCTAAAGACTTCTTCCAGTTGTTAAGGCCACCTAAGGTGAAAGCCTCGTTGCATTCTTGCTCATACTTATATTATTAAACCTTGCCTATTTGCCTCTCTGCAGCTGTAGCAAATTATTACGTGTTGTGTACACAATTAGCCAGGGAAGGTTGCTGTACAAGGTTTCCTGAAAGGAACATCCATCATCATCATCATCATCCAGTTTTGATCCGGTTTTATCTCCGTAAACGAGGGTGGCCGGATTTACCCCAGTCTGCCAGCAATCTCTCCCACTCCCACTCTCCATCTCACTCGATTCATTGCATCCTCCTTCATCAAACCAACACTCCAACACTCAAACATGAACTCCATATACTTTGTAGGTGCTGATCGTAACTTAAGGTTAGGAATTTTGAGTTTTCTAAGTTGACTGTTTTACGGTTTGGATAGATAGGCTTCCAACACAAAATTAGACAATCTTGTTAGGTTTGGTTTGGATTACTGTAACTATGGCTTTTTATGTGGCAATTACTTGCCGATTTAAGTGTTTAAAAAGAATTTTTAACACCTTTAAATAAAAACTGTCAGTTTAACAAAATTATTTCCAAAATGTTTTTGTGCATAGCATTGGATATTATTATTATAAATGCTAAACTGACATTACAATTTTACATCTTGGAGAGTGTTGTAGAAATTTAGAATCAAACTATTTTTATAGCAGTTCTGGAAGTTGTTATCTGAAATAGTTTTGATTGGCAAAGTGAATTGTCAGTATCGTAGTACTGCAGGTACCAGAACAGCAAGTAGGGCAAAGGCTATCAAATTCCAAGGAGTCTAATCATTGATTTTCTCTTTACTGTGCACACATAAATTGCTTAGAAAGAATAAATAGCTGAGTTACCCTTTCTTTAGTCTGATTAGATAAGTTCTGAAGCCTTGAAACTAAACCTTTTTTAAAGTTTTCGGTACCAGTAAAATACATTTTTGAAGATTATAATACAATGCAAAAATTGACCTTTTAATTTTTTTAAACCACCAAACCTTTTTGAAATTTATTTTATGCTTTTTAGTTTATTATGAGCTCTAGTTGAAGTTTAAATCAATGGACAATGTGTTTATAAAAAGTTCACTTAATTTAAGTGATTTTAAAAGCAAGTTGTTTTAGGTATTAATGTAGTAATAAATGTCAGTATCATGATTAGTATGGAATCACCAAAATCCACTTGTTCCTCATTAACTACTTCAGTACAGTGCCTTTTGTCACAAGCAATGTGTGGAGGAATATTCTAGTTTTTGTTTTTAACCAATCAACATTTAGATTTCAGCAGCAGCAGGTTTTATGAAGGATTGTTTTTCTTGTTGAGCCAGTGGCAAGAAAATGTTTGAGAAACATTCACCCTTTAAGGGTGGGGAACTGTACCTGTTTAATAATATCAAATTTTCTCAACCACTGCATGTTTTGTAGACCTTGACCTCAAAATCAAAACATCTTCAAGGACATTTCAGAATGGGTATGGTTAGAATTTTAATTAGACTTTCTAAGTTTGCACAGCTATTGTTTAAAGTGAATCTTAAACCCAACTTGGAGCAACAAAATCTTTTTTGCATAAATTACGTGTTATCACCTGTCCCTTGTCTATGGCAGTAAGCACCTGGTCAGAGGCTGTTATAAGATGCTTGAGTTCTAAATTATGAATGACTTCACTCCCTCTAGATTTAGTTCAACTGTGTTTCTCTTAGTTTGCTCTAAATTATCACTCTGAGCTCAGCTAGTTTGTCATTTTTCTTATGCAGGCTATTAAGGTCAACTGGGCCACTTCAAACACAGGAATGAGAAAAGACACTAGCAGTAAGTAATCAGTTGGATTGTCTGTCAATTAACCAAAGCAATTGATTCACCCAGTTACAAACCCTTTCCGTATTACCTCAGCTGATTTTAATTTCCTGAGTTCTGGGTCACTGATTTTACATTTCAATCAACAATCCACTTAATCCATTATAGACCTATATTCTGTAGTTGTTCATGCATGTGTTTCAAATATTTTAGAAGATATATTTTATATCATATTCACTAAAATCAAACTCCTTGCATATCTTTCACTAGGTTTTAGAAATCTGTTTGAAGAAACCAGCCCAGGAAACTCTTTTTAAAAAATGTGAAGGTTATTCAGTCAACCAAACTTTGTGTTATCAAATCTCTTATGCCATTTATTTTGTCTCTATTCAGATTATATTATCAAATTAAATTCATGTGTAATTATTTTCAGGCATTATTCTCTTTGCATTAAGTTTGTAATTTTAAATGCTGGATCATTTAGTTTTTATTTAGATATTTTCTTAATACAAATTATCAAATTTTCCTTGTTTAGTCAACTTTTCTAACATAATCATAATGAAGTGAATAATTGGTCCTGAGAAACTAAATGTGTGTGCAAACACACATTTCAAAACATTAGTTTAACTGAATACAAGTTCTTGCTACAGATTTATAATATTTCCTGTCCTTGTAAAATATAAATTATCTTTTATATATCTGCAGATTGTTGTGGTACTTTCAATTTCACATCTTTTTGAAAAACACTTGCAAGCACTAAAATTCTATAATTCCTAACTCATTTTAAAATCATAGTTACATATCATGCATAGATTTTATACTGGACTCAAGTACCTTGTATTTGACTGTTTTCCACATGTCCATCTCTACTATTAAAAGAGTTGCACTTGTAACGTGTCATTATAAAATAAATCTGTAAGTCTTTTGATTATTTCTTATAACTTTATTTTTGATAACCAAACAAAAAGTTTAAGCCATCAATTTAGGATAATTTTACCATTTTACTTCCAAAAATTAGTCAAAGAACTAAAATTTGTTGTTATATTTTTAATTGTTTTTATAACTAGACAAAGTGCTAATTATGAAATAAAAAGCGTCATGTAAAACATTGGAAAAAATGTAGTATTTCAATTGAAATATTTTTGAGAATTTTTTTTCACTATACATTCGGACTAGTAATTACTTAAGTTTACTAGTCCCCTCCATTTTTTTCCTTGACAACTTTTTTTATTAGTTAATTTACAACACCAGGAAAGATATTCCCGTATTTCAAATAGTTTTTATTCAACCTATTACAAAAATTGTTTTAAATAACACTAATGTAACTTCTGTAATGTTTTAAGATGAAATGATAAAATGAGGGTTTGAATACACAAGGCAATCATAATTTCATATTTGCAGCTTTTAAGCTATTTAGTTGCTTCCTACAGTATCTTTTCACATGGCTATAAACTGAGGTCTGACCAAAAGCATTTGGAGTTGATACATTGGAGAAAAACGATTCTCATAATTCTTTTGTTTGAGATTTCAAGTATTTCTCTGGTTAAATTATCAAACAACGACAAAACTGTTTTGTTACTAACCATATCAGAAAGTTGTATTTGAATAACGCTCAGTTCGCACCAATATTAGTTGTATTCGATTCTTTATAGTTTTTATTAGCACTTTAAATTGAATCAATGTTTTGAAAAACCATTTGCCATCCGTTTGCTACCCCTTAGTTTTTATTGATTAAACAAGAAACCATATTGTACAAAATCCCATCGTAGGGCACATTTTGTTGCTGAGAATATTTTACTAGACACACAGACTAGTTTGAAGTTTAGTTTACTAGTCTGCCAAATCTTTTACTAGTATGCAGACTGGTGGACTACCCTTAATTTCAAACCCTGAAAGAGGTTTTCAAATGTTCGTTCGAAAGTTACAAAAGGTATAAAAATTTTTGTTGGACCTTTTGCTTTTGAATAATAACTTAGTAATAAAATAAATAAAAATAATAATAAAGAAGCCGATGATAATTATAATAAGGAAGAAGTAGTTGTAGACTATGAACAAACAAACAAATGGCTGAAAGAAACGGGATTGAAAGCTGAACCCGAAGGTGTAATAATAGTAACTGAAGACCAAAGTTTAACAACTCATAAATTTGTGCTACCATAGAATCATCAAAGATGGAATGAAGCCACTGTGTAGATTGTGTAATCATTGTACAAAAATCTTATGATTTTTATATAAATTTTTATGGGAAATTTCATTCTATAATCATGTTTAGGTTAAAGTTGACATTTAGTATAATGCATTAAAAGGGTATGTATGTTTGCTGTAGCTCTTTTTCTCACTTTAAGAAACATAAGTGTGCATGCATATGTGAAAAAAAGGAAGAAAGTCAGTATTTTGGTGTTGGAATGGACAGTATATGACAGTATCTCCTGTACATTGAGGCCTTGAAAAATTCAGCTCACCTGGAAATTACGTGGAAAAGTCCTGGAATTTTGCTCTGAGAAAGAGGGAAGAACCCTGTACAAGGTTTTAAACAACTGAAATACACATATTTTTATGCTGGAAAATATTACACTACGTAAATTAAAGAATAAAATCAAACTGTGTTCTGATATGTCTTTCCAACATGTTCAACCTAGACGTGGTATAATACAGTTCTGAGTGGATCTCAAAACTTCCTGGTTGGGCTATTGCCAAAAATAGTTAATTTTAATTTGTTAGAAGCATGTAAAAAATTTTTGTATATATTTTTTGTTACTATTGACTTAAATGTTTTTGTATGTACAGATCATTACCACATATTTGTTGGTGATTTGGACCCTGATATTGATACACAGACACTTAAGAAATTTTTTATTCCATTTGGCCAAGTATCGTAAGTATTTTTTATTCTATTCTTATTTTAATGTCAAATGATTAAAAATTTTGATGTATGCTAAATAAAGTAATTTATTTATTTAAAAGGTTGAAAGGTGCTGTTTTAGTTTCAAGCAAATGAACATAATTAATTGAAAAGGTTTTGAAAATTAGTTTTAATTGTTTAAATGAAGAAGTAAACATAATGGATTGCAGCACAGAAAGTTTAGAACCGGTGGCAACAATTAATTTATTTTTATTTTTTGGTTTTCTTTTGATAGTAGAATTTAGAAAAAAGTTCTTGTTCTTGATATTTATAGACAGTCTGTGTTTCTTTTGAAATGATAGTGCAGTTAAAATATTAGTTATAGCCAGATACATTACAGGCTTAGAAACATTTCTTTTGTCCAGAAAATTATTTGGCTTTATTGTAATCATGTTTAGAATAACTATGATTAACGGTAACATTTAGTAAGTTTTTACATTTTACAATAGTGAGATGTTTCAAGCTCTGTGTCATAGCATCACTATCTCTTATTGATTTTACACTACAGTAAGCTGTTAAGAATTTGAACTGCCACTTTGTACTGTAGTCAATGATCTGTTAGTGCTGAATTGTCTGACAAAATACTACAGTCTGAAACTTCAGTTTAAATTCTTGATGTCTTACAGTTTATCAAATTTTTTCTGATGAAACACCAATGCAGACTCCTATTTATGATAATTAGTGTTTATCTGTCTAACTTTTGATTAGTGAGAATCCAAATTGTAATAAAGAAATCAGCAGTTGTATTTCAGCTGTATTATCTCCTAAGTGCAGGTTGCTTTACAAAATGATTGTTGTCATGATTTTGTGACTCACTTTATGGGCTAAAACGATTTCAGCCAGACCCTCAGATCATGAGCAATATGGCAGGTCACTCATCATGTACTTTAGGGGTGAGATAAAGTTTCATTCCTTGTTTTTGATATTAAAACCTGCTTCAGACTTGTTGTGGTGATCAGAAATGAGACCTATAAACTGCTGATTATGCATCATTATTAGTAATAGATGATAGTAATGGCTTCAGAATCCTATTGTGGTCTCCCTTGATTTTTGTAATGAAAATTCTGGATAAATGTGAGAGTTTTGTTGTTCTTTTGATATTAGTATTACTAAGACTTTTCGTTAGCCAGCAATGTATAGGTCTTACTTGTACAAGGTGGAACGTGTGGATATATAGTTCCTGATCAATTTTGGGAGTTACTTACTAGATATTAAATAACTTAGAAATGTTGTTTTTGTGCTATTTCTTTTGAAAGGCTGAAGGTTTGCTGGCTGTTCTCTTTGTCTCTTAGCTTTCTGTTCTCGTTTTTCACCCTTTCTTATAGTATTGTTTATGGTCATTATAACTGATAAACATTAGACGTGTACTTTTTCCTGTGTACACTGTAACCACACAATCTTTTAATACATTTGCTGTTGTAGTTATTACTGACAGTAACTTGCTGCTCAGTAAAGAGTTATTATTTCATTGATTAGATATAATTAATGCATAATTAAGACAAATTCGAAGTCCATAAATTTTAGGATCATCAGTTAAAGATGAGTTGGGAGAAGATGTTTCAAGCTCTTTGTCATAGTGTCACCAACTCTTGTTGCTCCTGTACTTATAAGAATATTAATCGAAATGTTTTCAACCTTATGTTTAAAAAATATTGTGTAACTGTTTTACTGTAAGTTTTTTTTTTACTTTTGATAACAAGAAATTAAAACTCAAATTTGTTGACTGTTTTTCATCTAGAAACTTTCCCTGAAGTTTTTGACAAATTAAAATTGAAAAATTTGAAGTTTAAAAGAACTGTTTGCGTGTGATATTTTTTGTGTTCAGCCCCACATGTGCAAAAATAAAATGAAGTAGCCATTTTATATTTTGTTGTTTTATTAAATGCAGGGAACATCATTTTGAACTCAACAATATGTGTATAGTTATGAAGGTGACCTGTCTGTAGTATCCCTAAGATATAGCTGTTGCAAAATAGATACATTTATAGAATTGTTCTGAATGAAAACATAAAAGTTTTTCTTTCTTAATAATATGTAACATCATAGTTACAAAATGTGGAAATTTTGGTTTGTTGTTTTTGGAGAGTCCATAAGAAATCATTCTTTTGCCTATGTTCAATTCATTTTCCAATTCTCAAATCTATGTTCAGTTCATTTTCCAATTCGCAAATCTGTGTTCAGTTCATTTTTCAATTCTCATTCTTTTTTTCTCTTACTCATTTAGAGCTTTCTTAGATATTTTTACTTCCTATTTTTCAATCTTATTCTTATTTAATGTTATTTTTATTTATTTTTTTAAGAATTCAGGAGTATTTAGCTATAAAGTGCCAGTTGTATTTGCTATTATTTGTTATATCTTACCTCAAACTTTGTCAATTGTCCGATTGTTTTTGTAAGTTAGAGTTGGTCAGCAGTGCCTTCAGCCTTTCATTCCCCATTCAGAGCTGCAATATTCTAATTGTAACTATGTGTTCCTTGAAACAGATGATTGTGCACTTTTTACGTCACCCACAGGCGATGTATGCCATTTCCTTGCTTGTTTTTCTTCTTTTTATATATTTTGTAGAGTAAATGTGGAAATATTAGTTTGTTCATAAAATTTGTTGAAAAAAAATGTAAATTTAATTTTTGATAGGAAATGTTTTCATGTGATTCCCAAAGTAAAACAGGGTACTTTAAAACTATGTTTATGGCATTAAGCAGAAGTTATATTTTTACATTTCCTAATCTTTGCAGTTTTACGTTATTCAGCTGGTACAAATGTGATTTAGTTAGCAATATCTATAATGCCCTGTTTATCTAGAATTTATTAGCGAGTTTTGAAGATCAGTTTTTTTCTCAAGTACTACACTACCTTATTTGGGTATTACTTCAAGCAAAAAAACATAGTTCAGAGATTGTTTATTAAAGATTACTAAATGGGAAAAAAAGTTTAACTACATTTTTCATTAAAATTTTCAAAAATTTGAAACTGTGAAAAATATTGTTCAGTGATTGTTAATATTTAGTTGCAATTTGAGAAAATTGTGAATGCAGTAGAATGAGATTTTTCTCATAATAATATTTAAATACTTTTTCAGTGATGCTAGAGTGGTGAAAGATCCAATGACGGGAAAATCTAGGGGTTATGGATTTGTTTCGTTTGTTATAAAAGAGGTAGGTGAACAATAATTTTACTTAAACTAAAAATTATTGTTAATATTATTTTGTGTCATGCTGAGTAAAACATGGAGATTCTAAATATCAAGAAACTTCCCTGGTCTATAAACAAATTGTATATTTTTATCTAGTTTTTATAAAATACTATAATTCTAATAAGTAATAAAAATGTAAATTCTACACTGTAAAAGAGAGAATACTTACTGAAGTTTCGGACGTTAGTCCTTCGTCGGAGAATACTTACTGACGTTTCGTTCGTTAGTCCT
>JAOBAY020090494.1:0-18093 GCA_025331085.2 Zoanthus sociatus
CTCTCTTCTTCCTTACAAAATAAACCCAATGTTTCCTTCTCGACTTTACAATCGGCCTATCATCTCCATAAAATGGATTAACATGAATTGCGATGTTTTCGGTCTTATCAGCAACATTGCTGCAGTTCCATACAACGCATCTCTTCAGCATCTTACTCCAAATGTGCCTCAAAGAGCGCGCACTTGTTCCCCCTAATACGTCATTAAATCAACTAGTACCATGCCTTCTATTACGCGGTCATTATCAAAGGGCGTGGCTTTTTCAATAGCTTTAAAGTTTAATAACCGGACGAATATGTGGTTGATTTTCAAATTTTTTTTTGGAAATTGTTTAGAAAGGCCCAAATTCTAAGGGGACAAAAGTTCTTGAAAGGTGATATATACACTTTAAGCTCTGTTATTTGTCTTGATGAAGAAATTATATGTAAGTCTTTACATGTAATTTTGTCTTCATTGATATTATCTGGACAAGTAACTATTGTTTACCACTTTTTATTTTTCTTTCAGACTACATAGATGTGAAATCATACAGCTCTACCCAAATACGTAATGCAACAAGACAGAACATTGTGCGGTTGATGCTTCATTCACTTGAATACCCTGAACCTAATTTTGCTCACTTTCTTTTGGGTTTTGAGCTGCGAAAACCTGTTAGCAAGACGAATCTTCAGGATCCAGGTATAAACTGAAGAGGTTGGAAAAATCAGTAATTTATTAAGGTGGATTAAACTTGGTCAGACATCCAACATTGTTGGATGCAACATGTTTAAACCGTTTGAATAGCACAATCAAACATGTTAAATGGTGTTGGATGGAGATGGATGCTGTAGGACGATGGTGGATGAAGTTTGACTTTGTTCATTCAAACTATTCATCCAACATCATCGAACGTTTTCTCTCGTGTCATGGGTCATTCTAACGAAATCTAACATTGTTAAATGGTGTTAGATTCGTGTGAACTCTCAAGCATCCAACTCAATCCAACAGTGATCAAAGACTGTCCAGCACCACCCATCAATATTGGATAATTTTTACTAACATGCTTGATCTGTTTGGACGGGCCTTTATACTAACCTTTTCAAAAGTCCAGTAAGTGCATTATAACATTCAACTCGTGACTTCATCGTATTGTATAATATACTCCACCAAAGCAAACCATGAATTTTGAAAACGGTCTTTCAAGATGTAGGAATTGGCGGTTTAATCATTTTGTGTTTGTTATATTTTCACATCCCAAAAAATGTTACTGTGTTGCTTTTGTCATTTCAGGAGTACTTGGTGCATCCAAAACCTGTCTTCATGCCATCTTGGACATTCTAAATAAAGGTTTAGAAAGTCCTAATGGGCCAGTATGTGTCACAGAGACACCCAAGTTCACGGAGCTGGCTTATCAGTTGATCTACCAACTATGTACAAACAAGGACACTTGTATGCCAACTTTGCGATATCTCAGAACAAGTCATGATTTCCTATACCGACATCTGCAGCATGTTCCCTTCAAGGCTCTGTGTTCAGAAGACATTGAAGACAGGGCACGCCAGCTACAGGTTGTATCTATCACCAACCAGCAGTCTTGGCTACTTAAAGCGGCCGCCGTAGAACTGAAGGTGACTGCATTGGGCAGACAACGATCTCACACCCAGCGACTTCTTGCACTCTTGTTTAACGAGCCAAATAGTGCTGCCACTTTAGGCCAAAGTCAGCTAACAGGATTAGGTTCAAGAAGAGCTGATGATTTTGCCAGCGCAAGACGTGCAGCTGAGAGCAGTTTGTTTGCCACAGACCTCAACATTGGACAAAGACACCTTCAAAGGAAGATCCTGAGTATTCTCGAGACTGTGGATTTCAAGCAGGCATATCCACCACTTCTGCAACTGAACTATTTTGATATGACTGTCACTGAGCGAGTTATCAGTTCATGTGAGCAGAAGTCTCAGGAGAACGGAATTACTTATTGTAATGTCCACATGTTACACCGACTGCTTATGAACGAGATTAATGGTGTCCAGGGTGCTGCAACTGCAGGCCAGAAGACTTTTCTTGTTCAGGTCTGTAGAGCCATTAATCAGTTTATTCTTAGCGCTTTTAGTAAATTAGAAAATGTTAATGTTAGAAGTACAGGAAGAGGGACTCTCGTCAGCTTCAGATTCTATGGCATCTCCCTAGATTATTTAAAAGATTTTCATTTCTTCTACTACGTGGTGGTGGTGGTGATGATGATGATGATGATGATGATGATGATGACGCAATGACAACAGGGACAATGACAATAACGACCTCAGTGATGAGGATTTGATTGGTAACACCTCAGGTTGATCTTATATTATCAAGAAGGCAATCTTATTGACTGACTTTGGAAAAGAGTACCAACCTGTGAATAATTTTCACCATCTAGGGAAAGCTAAATGCTCTCATTCACTTACACGATAGAAACCAGAGATCAGGCTGGTACTACGTAGGTTTTGTAAGGTATTTTCTACATAGCTGCTCGAAATTTACTACTCATTTTGGTGTTTTCCTTTTTCCAATAGCTATTATTTTACTTTGCCGATAAAAATATATAAAATTCTATTTGGTTAGATTTTGTAATTATCACACTGATGACTTAGAAATAACAGATGTGATGGAACTGCTTTTTGAAAGGAGACAGAGACAAAGACAGACAGGCGAAGGAGGAGAAGGGGATCGTTAGTTGCGAACGACTCCTCTTTTGAACTTCAAGAAAAGGAAAGTCTCCTTTAGCTTTCAGAAAAAATGCTATTAGAATAATTTCATTGGAATTATTTTTATCATCCAAACTTTTTTAGCGGTATTTGACCGAGTGAGTGCCCAACCCCTTAGAGTAATAAAAGTTCTCAGAGAAACATGTCCATGGAGCTCAGCTGTGGACTTCATGATATAAACTACCATTGTGCCAAATTTCATGGCGATAGGTAAAAATCTGATTGAGTTGTAACTTTTTATATAGCCGTACGTAGTATTAAAACTTGTTTCAAGAAAAATGCATTTGAAATAACACTGCCAACTTGTTTGTTTACTACCGGTAACAGTTTTACTTGAAATATTTCAAGAACCAAATTAGCATTTGAAAAGGATTTTTTTTACTTTGAAAGCTGCTTTAAAGGACAGGCGTTTTCTATTAAAAGTATAATTTGATAATTTTTCGCATTTCAAAGTGTACCGTAATCTTAAAGATTTTATGAAAATAGCTTCAGCAAATAACTCTTGCTTTTGCTCTGAAAATATTCAACTGTTATTATTCTACTTTCTAATTTGGACATCTGCTTGCTGTTTCTTTGTTATTATAGGAAGTAAGAGAAATTCTACAAAATGTTGTGCAGCGGAACATCGTCAGGCAAAGTTTGTACGTCAAGAAGGAGTCTTTAGAAGCCTGGAGACAAGTAATTGAAGTTGTCTTGGCAACGTGTCCTACTGACATATTTCCAGCAGAAACGAGACAATCTGTGATAGCCGAAACTCTTCAGGATTTACTTATGAGAGTAAGTAGGTAGTTCATCACCATTTGTGCGAACGTTTTTTAGGGGAGGCAGGGGGGGGGATCTTATTAGAAAGAAGGCCATAGTATTTCAACTATATTTTTCACCTATGGTTCCACTTCTGATAGAGTATAAACATGCTTTTCTCGAAACATTTGCCACGACTAAGCTAGTCTAAAACAGTTATCAGTGCTCTCAATTCTGAACTTGAGAAAGTTAAAAGGAATACTAAAACACAGTTTATCGTTGGAATTATTAAAAATGAAAATCAAAAAGTACATTATTCTTTCAATGTACATTCTGTTGTAGCCCTTTCACTCTTGTGTTGGGTAAGATGGGCAGAGAACAGCGATCTGCCTGAAGCTCTAAACAAAGCACCATTTAAGGAAAATATGTCAATCAAAGGTGTAAATTGACAAGTCTACTTTACGCAGATGATTTTGCTATTGTGGCCAAAACAAATGATTTCCAATTTTGGAGCAATACCGTCACGGAAACGAGAGAAAGTGGTTCAATCGTTAAGATGTTTAATTATTTTGACCTCGCTTTTAATTTTAGTATAGCGAAGCAGGAACTGAAGAAGATAACTCCTAAAAACTCAAAAAAGAAGTTGAATTTTTCTTCAGATCTAAGGCTAAGGTGAAATTTGCAATTGAACTCTTCGACAGCCTAGTTAAGCCAATTTTATTATACGGAAGCGAAATTTGGGGCTGATAAAACAATGTATTGGATTCTAGAAATCCAATCTAAGCGGTACACCTTACTGTAAGTCTTGTAAACTTTTACTAGGAACTTCCAGATCTTCCACAAATAAGCGCCTGTAGAGAGGACTTGAAAGAAAATCTAGAAGTATAGAGAATTGGATGGAGCTTGTGGTTAAAGACACACCAAATCTTACATATCTTTTTTCCAATGAAATCGTGGAATTTAACAGAAAAGAAATTTGGAGCTAATATTCTTTACAAACAAATAGGCTTTGGAAATATATGGCTTCAAAAAAAAATTGTTTAACATGTTTAAATATAGTGGATATTCGGAAACCAAAGCAACAAAATGAGTGCATATCGCACTTTTGAGACCCAGTACAAATACGAAAGCTACTTACGTAACGTAACAATTGTAAAGCATAGGATTCATTTTACTGGACTGAGAATTATCAATCATAATTTGGAAATTGAAAAAGGAAGATATCGAAAACCATACGTAAAACCACGAGACTGAATTTGTCCTGCGTGTAAAAAGGAAAGGGAGGATGAAATTCATTTCCGTTTACTTTGTCCTAGCAATGAAAACATAAGGAAAAAATTCTTTCAAAATATAGTTATTCTGAATAGTTAACTCCCTTGAATCAGAAAAGGCTGTATTTAGAAACTTGATGAGTCCGGAAATATCCCCAAAAGTTGCAAAATTCATTAGTGAATGTAACAGAATGCTAAATACTTTATGTAGAGTCTTTGGCTTCATTGCTGTATAGTATTTCATAATGAGAAATTATTATCGAACTTTGTTTTACCACTATTCCGATGTACCAAAGCAGTATAAGTAGTTATGAAAAATCTTGTCTTAATGGTGTGTGTGTGTGGGTGGGTGGGGGGAGTAGGTGGGAAGGGGCAGTGTTTGAAGGTGGGGGAGGGGGGAGAGTGTTTGTGTATTCAATACTAAAAGTTGTGTAACCTAATATTTCCTCTAAAAAAGACATTAAAAAATGACTTATGGTTTCTTCTTTTTAATGTTTAGGAAACAATTGATAGTTTATTTAAGCTTATTTAAGCGACTAGTTTTAAACAGCAGTTTCAGAAGGGTGTGCCAAAACCTTTGACCAGTGGTCGGATGCAATCAGAAATTCAGTTTGGATAGGACAAACATATTTGTAATTACAAAAAAAAATATGCCAATCATATTAGAACAAAACTTTACTTTTAGTCAGAAAGTTACGATTAACAGTGATATTAAATTAATACAGTTTTACACGTATAAAGTGCATATACTTTTTTCCACTTTCTTGGTCGTCCAAAGGAGAAGAGATAAAAAATATGGGTGTACCCAGTATTGCCTATAATTTCATTTTGATTCATTTTAAATATATCTTTGCAAAATTTAGATATGCAAAAAAAATGACGAAGTATTATTCTTATTAAGATAACATACTGGCTCAAATATATATTTACGTGAGTTTCGTTTCAGTTATTCCTTATAGTGACCAAACTCTTATTGTGTTTAACAGATTGCCGAAGAACGTGCTCTACCAGAGTTAACAGCCCCTGTGTCTGGCATCATCCTAACCTTAATGACCCACCTATGCCAGAGTACTCTATCATCAGACAGCCATGATAAGACCAGTTCATTGTTCTATGGAAGTACAAAAGGGCATCTTTTGACTTTCGGTGGTGGCACACAGCCAACAGGAGCCTTATTTGCCATTTTGAGAGGATTGATTGATACAGTGCTAAGATCAGGTGGAGGAATGCAACGTGTTCGTGCCAACTTGTACGCAACGCTGTTGTACTACACCAGAATGTTTCAGACTAAGGACTCAGCGAGGGAGCAAGGTAGTATTTGCATTGTTAGGATGAAACTCCTCTATGTATTACTATAATAGAAATGAAGGGAAAATATTATGTAGGTTCTTTCTTTACACCCAGCTGGTTTAGCCATCTTAACTATCACGACCATCCAGTGTCAGGATTATTAGAGGTTCTTTATCTACACCCAGCTTGTTAACCTATCGTAAATATTACGACAATATTGTGTCAGAATTACTGAAGGTTTTTTCTTTAGAGCCAGTTGGTTTACCCAACAACAACAGCAACAACAACAACAAATCTTTATTTTGCACCATATCTTAATACATTTTACAGTCTATATAATATGTTAAACTTACCTCAAGGTGTCTTACCAGCCACAGTAATCTGAGATTAAACGAGGATTCTGGTTGGCAAAAGCTAATATATGTAACTTAGCTGTAGGGTTACGCCAAAGGAAACAGATATAAATGAAAAAAAAATAGATAAAAAGAAATAAATAAGCGAAATCTTTAGAGTAATTAATACCAGTAAGTGAATGAAAACTAAATCCTTTAGGAGCCTAGTGGCCCATGGAGCCGGCGCTTATCTCCGGTTTCTGTAGTGTTAAGCGGATGAGAGTCTTTGACTCCCCCCAGACGGGACACTAATCGATCACAGGTTAGCTCCCAGCAGATGCTGGTACTCATGAATGAAAACTACTAAAGATTAATAACAATCAGTACTTGTGTGAGAAACTATTTGAATTTTAGTTTTAGCATATATAATATTAAACAATATTGCAAAATATAGATTCTAAGTTAGAAGAATCCAGGGATGGGTACAGAGAACACTGTTTGCGGGTTGTTAGTTCATGTAAGTCACAAGAAGTTACCACCACGACCATCTTTGTCAGGATTACTGGAGGTTTTTTCTCTACACCCAGTTAGTTTACCGATCTTAACTATCTCCTCCTTCTTGTGTCAAGATTACTGGAGGTTCTTTCTTTACACACAGTTAGCTTACCTATCTTAAGTACCTCCTCCTTCTTGTGTCAAGATTACTGGAGGTTCTTTCTTTACACACAATTAGCTTACCTATCTTAAGTACCTCCTCCTTCTTGTGTCAGGATTACTTGAGGTTTTTTCTTTACACCCAGTTAGCTTAACCATCTTGACTACCTCCTTCTTGTGTCAGGATAACTGGAAGTTCTTTTTTTACACCCAGTTGGTTTACCCTATCATACAAGGAGTGCTTTCGTCACAACAATTTGTTTACTCTTAACATTATCACCTTTTTTGTGTCAGGCGTTCTTGGTGCTCTTTCTTCGCATCCAGGAGAGTCGATGGACGCTGGAACACTCTCTATTCTGTCCAGCTATGGTGAGCAGATCATGGAAACTGTGTGTCGTGACGCATGCGATGGACACGACGTTGGAAGAGTGAGTGCATCGTTAAAACCATCTATCATTCTGTTAATGTAAAGGACGGTTAATGAATAGTAGTAAGGAACAATGGTTGTAAAACGTGTTGAAATGATAGAAACGTGTTCAAATGAAAAAAAAAAACTCACGAATTGCTAAGTTTGATAGTTTTGTTTGGGTAGATAACAAAACGATTTTTGCAATAAATGTAAGCATTAAAGCAAAAAATCATATGTAATTCAAAAAATAAGTGTCCGTCGGAACGTCAGAATGTCCAGTTCTTTTTTCCTATTTTTTTCATTACAAGTTTAAAAAATCTCCTTTAATAGAAAAAAAAAGTATAATTTCCAATAAACTTAAAGCAGTGACCTCACTGTTCCTACACAATATTTCGGGGATTAGGATTTTTTTACTTCTTGTCATTTTTCAGTAAAAATAATACAGTTATTAATGATTAATTGATCACATCATCAGGGTAATTGATGTATAACTTGTACTGCAGATGCTGGCCTTCTCGTTGTTGGATGCAATCATCGATATTGACTGGCAGCGGCGATGGCTGATGTTCCTAAACATGAAAGGTTACTTAAGGCACATGATTGAGAGTTTGGTAAAAGATGATCAAAGTCTCCAAGCAATGCTAGATCCCTCACCAGAGCCTCTTAGGGCACTATATATTTACGAATCTAAGATGGCTTTACTGGCCCGTATTGCACAATCAACAGAAGGAGCAAAACTTTTGCTACAGGTACGTTGGCTTACATATCTTAGTCAGCAGCTGCACATTTGGTGCACTGCATCTCAACAGTATCTACTAAACAAAGAAAACATTCCGTTTTCAGTTGGTTATTGTTGTTTTTAACTGCCGCCTATTTCACTTTGTTGGTAAAATGGGCAGTCTATCGTGCTGGAGGCTCGGGTTTGATTCATGACCAGATCAACACTCAAGGTGCCGCCTTTGCTCTAACATCTGCAAATTCTCGTCTTCTTGGATAAGGACGTTAAACCATTGGCTCAGTTTCTCAGAACTTTGTCGGGGGACTTAAAAAAACACTCAATTGTCGAAAAGAGCAGGGTAATGACTCTTGTGTTGTGGTCTGTATTTTTTAGTTAGGGCATTTACGGTTGTTGATATATGTAAACCGCTGTTGCAAAATATCTAAGACCCTCATTTGTTAAAACTATATTTATTTGAAGAATAGGCTCTATACAGGTGAGTTAGTATTATTACTGTCATTATTATTATTGTTATTATTATTTTTGAAATTCATTATCCTAAAGTTAAGAAGGTATTTGCTAAGTGTATTAAAATATAAACTTAAATAAATTTGTTTTCCTAATTTACGATAGTTTGTGTTGTAACTCGCGGGTACTTGGAAAGTTTTCAAAATGCTGAACTATTTGTTTAAGTCTAAAGAGTCATGACATTGTTTTAAGATAAGTTTCTTTCTTTTCATATGTTGAAGGAAGGTTGATGTATCTTTCTTTTATTCTTGTTTGTATTTTAAAACAATTGATTTTTAACTTGTGTGTGAGATATTGAAATAAAAAAATGAAATTAATATAAAAAGCAACGATTCCCTGACTACCATCTAGAAAGTTGTTATCTATAAGAAATCTTGCGTATAGCAGGGCCCACTGAGTTGCTTAAAGACTTTTGAGCACTAACCCATGGAGAAAATACTCAACTGTGTTCTATTTTGAATCTTATGGAAACCAGTTTATGGATTTAACAGTTTTTTTACATTGGAGATTCTAAAACGTACTTTAATTATTTTAAGAATTGTATATCTTTCTTTAACGAAGAAGTGCCCTCTTAAATTTTGGCCTAACCAATGGTTAAAATCAACAGTTAAGAGTTAAGGTTAGATCTCTTCAAGTTGATTACCAGAAATGGCAGACTGGATGTTTGTTTTCAACTTCAACTGTTTTCTGGTTTTGATTGAATAATTGTCAATTCCTGTTTTCTCATCAGTCTGGTTTAATGTCACGATTGGTTGAGTGTCAGTTCCTGGACCAAAGACCAGAACGTGAGCAAAGTATTGCATCCATGACCACTGGATTTCACAGCTATGACGTCATGACCAACATATCACGTGACTCATTCGTTCCCACTGTGATGGAGAGATATCGGCAGTTGTTAATTCCCGCCCTGAAGGTGACACTTGCCTTGCTGAGCTCGCTTGGACAACACCACCAACAAGCAGCTACTCAGGTAATCTAACCATCATCTCGCCATGTTTTATCTTTTTACCTTAATCACCACCAATAAGCAGTAACACAGATAATTTAACCATCATCTCGCCATGTTTTATCTTTTTACCTTAATCACCACCAATAAGCAGTAACACAGATAATTTAACCATTGTCTCGCCATGTTTTATCTTTTTACCTTAATCACCACCAATAAGCAGTAACACAGATAATTTAACCATCGTCTCGCCATGTTTTATCTTTTTACCTTAAACACCACCACACGTTTTTTCATTTTATTTTATTTTTGAATTTGCTACACACCAAGAATTGAACATTTGACTTATGAATCGGCTTGTATCTTTAGTCCTACTTCATCTCCACATGCAAGCAACCGTTTCCTGCATGCCAGTTTTTCTTGGTATCATTAGTTATTGGTCTCAGACTGATAAAACAAAAATAGACTGGTTTGAAAACAACAAACTGGTTTAAAAAATGTAAACTGATTTGAAAAAATAAAGAAGGGTTGAAACAAATTGAATTAAAATGAAGCCACAACATATATACCCTTCCCTTGATTTAATCGGCTCATCCTCGGTCTAAGAACCTGTGCAGTTTTTTCTTTGTTTTGTCATTATTATGTTCGTTCTATCTATTGTTTTGACTTCATTGTTTTTTTTGGTTTTACGTCACTCATGAACTTCACAGGTTCTTACACTGAGGTGAACCCATTTATTCCCAGCTTGTTTTGACACATTGCTTTATCTTTTAGGTTTTACATTTTGTGCTGTCGCATTCAGAAGTCTTTATTAGCATTCTCCAGGATAGGGCACTGGTACACAACCTAGCATCATTACAGGAGCTTGCACTTGTAACAGGTATCATGTGTAATGCCGGCCTGACCGAGACCAGTATACTAAGCAATGAGGCTGTAATGGCTGACCAGCTGCGACTCAAAGGACTTCTGGCCCGAGTACAGCGACTCATGTTTGACCTAATGCCAAGATATTGTTCCAGTAGGGGCTGGGATAAGGTTTGTGGAACATTAATGCTTGTTCTTGTAGCTATAGCGGAGCAGCATTATGGAATTCTATTCCTGGTGACATAAGAAAAGCTCAAACCCAGTGGTATTTCAAGATAGGGTTGGCTTCTTTTTTATTGTAGTAATATAGCAATTTTTTTTCTTTTAGATTTTACTGCATGTTAATTTTATTTACTTTTATCTTTTCCGCCCTGCCCCTGTCAACCGTGTATATTTTGTAATTACCCGTTGACCGAGGCAGAGCCAAACACGTATGGCCTATCTGTAAACCATAACATTGTTATGAGATTTTAACCGTGTTTAAATAAAGGATTCATCATCATCATCATCTTCATCATCATCATAATTGTTATCTAAACAAGGCTACACAGGGATCGACAAAAACGTAAATTTTTGCTTGCCTGGGACAACTTTCAGCTTGTCCAAGCACTTGGGGGCCTTGTCTCAACACTTGTTCATCGGGCAAGTGACTATGAAAAGTTACTTGCCCGAGTTTAAAATCTAGTTGCCCCTGACGACCAGACGGGGGTTTTGTCGAGCCCTGTGACAGGTTAAAGTCGTAAAATGTACCAAACAATGTACTTGTTTGACTTCTCACCAGCAGTTGAAAGGCCGTGTATTATTTTTTCAAAGATAGTGCATGTTTGGTTCACGGAAAGATTACGAGGCAGCATGGCTCAGTGGTCAGGGTGCTGGATTTGCATGTGACGTCCTGAGTTCTAGCCCCACTCTGACCACTGCTTTCTAGATTTGTCTTGGATGATCCCTGAGTGATAACCGCCACGCTTTGGGTGATCAAGTCAAATCCACCCTTTTTGTAAATTGCCAACTGGTTTGCTTCCCATCAGTTGGGTTTCAAATCTCGTGCCAATCACTGTCTGGATTTATCTTGGCTAATCCCTGAGTCAAATCCACCACACTTTGTAAATAGCCAACTCGTTTGCCTCCTACCAGTTGGGATTTTTAATTGTGTTGTGTGTGTCAGGCTTGGAAACAAAAACGCGCACGTTGCAATGCGGAACCACGTCTCGCATGGCTGCCCTCTCCTTTTCTTACCACTGTCTTTGAAATGAATTGACCGTCTCGTCAAATGACCGGGCTCCTTCAATTCAGGGGTGCCACGGTCAGTGAAAAGTCATGGAAAAACGAAATTTTTTCAAGATCAGGGAAAAGTCAGGGAAATGTGTATAATTTTCGACATTTTAAGGTGTCTATTATATTTATTGAATGTCTAAACAACAAAAAAAGCTAAAAAATATGTGAAGCAAGGTATGTCCTCTGTACAAATTTAATTGCCATCTTTAAGGTCAGTGAAGTTTGCTCTCCAGCAGGGAATATTCGGAGAATTTTTGTCATTCCACTGTGTGGTAACCCTTTTATCGCAATGTGGCCAACCAAGGCCACTTCCTGTGAACAATATCAACAACATCTCTTTGCCCTGAATTACAAAACGCGTTTTTTAACTCCATAATTGCCATTTTGTTTATATACTAAGGTGAATGAAATCAGACCTTTTGCCTCATGGTGTCCAAGTAATTAGCTATTCATGTGTAGTCCATTTCTCCTTGAAGTAACTGTTAACTACCAATCTTTTTACATAACGTTGTGATATTTGTTCAGATCACTAAAGCTCTGGTAGAAGAAGTCTTTGGTGATGAAGATCAGGAAGCATTGAACAAGAAAAATAGTCTGGTTGTCATGGAAGCCTCTGTGAAATTGCTCCAAATTTGTTCTAATGTGATTGGCTATTGCAGGCTTGTTGTCAGCTCGGCAGGTATTATTTTGTTACTTTGAAATCTTGTTCCTTTAAGTTTGGAAGAATTTGTAGGTTCAAGATTATTGCCATAAGCCATTCCTAGTAATAATAAGTTTTATTCTAATCAGTCACAGTTTTAGCCAAAGCCGTGATGATAATCGCGTGATGATAGTCGCGTAATGATAGTCGCGTGATGATAGTCGCGTGATGATAGTCGCGTGATGATAATCGCGTAATAATAGTCGCGTGATGATAGTCGCGTGATGATAGTCACGTGATGATAATCGCGTGATGATAGTCGCGTAATGATAGTCGCGTGATGATAGTCGCGTGATAATAGTCGCGTGATGATAGTCGCGTTTACGAGCCAGGATATTTCACGGTAAGGATCGTTTCTGTTTACGTGTCGGTTTCGTGCTGGTAAGATGAAGGAGCCAAAAAATGGTTAGTGATGGCGATATGAACAGAATCAGTTGCTTAAATGTGTTAACACACCAAGTATAACCAACAGAAGAGTGGAGGTCTGGAATTTACGCTATCATTTTCCAAAAATAGGTAATGTTTGCTTACTAAAGATGTACCGTAAATTCCGGTGTATAAGCCGAGACTTTGACCCCAATTTTCGATACAAAAGTTTGGGGGTCGGTTTATACAAAGGGTATCAACAGTTTTCCATAAATCTTATACACAAAACCGAAAACTGGTTTCTGAGAATTTGTGAAATTTCCAGGCCTGGTTCATCGCCACAGTCGCAACTAAAGCCAGAATTTTTGCATACTCTTGTTCCATGATTTTAATTGGAACAAAAACATAAACTTTGATTTTTAAAAGTAATAATGATAGTTGGGAAAACGTCCGAAACCTTATCCGGTAAAGTCCTCTTTTCCAGAGTGAGGGAAACCGAAATGCCCTAAAAAACATTTTTATAAGATTCTCTCTTCTGGCTCAGAAAGTTCGTGAGATCTGTTTTATCCTAAATGTTTAAAAGTTCAAAATAACTGTGTGAGGTCTGTTATATATTGTATATTTTCTTATGTTTCTCTCAGTAATATTTTGTATGATTTCCTTTTGATTCACGGATACTCCGTAGGAGTAGCGGTGAGTTATAGCTGGAACTTTCTCATTTGCATATATTTTTGTGAAACAATAGAATCCTCCAGTGTGCTTTGCGCGGTTGGTTTGTATACAAAGTGTCTCGATCCGTTATGATTACTAGTAATTATGGAAATGGTTCTCCTTCTTTAACTGTTTTGATTGCTTAAAAGCAATCTTGAGTTCGATTCCTTGATTCGTTTGGAGAATTGGTTTAATTACTTGCTTTTATTACTGTAATGCATGTTCGTTCAACCATTTAAAGCCAAAATGAGAAAATCAGAGAGAATTCTGGGACAACACTCTAACTGTTTGACACAAATATTAAAGGAGTACCCTGTGGGGCTGCTTTTTTTGCTCTGGATTGAAGGCAGTTTACTTGTGCGCAGTATCCGTGAGTCGTCTCATTGAAACTTGATTTTATCTAGGTCCTGTGGCTCCGTATTGTCACGTGATATTTTCGCCCAGCATTGTGGAATTGAACCCAAGGGAAATGCACCGTGTTAGGGAAGGTACGTCAAGTAGACTGTAGGGGTAGGTGAGAGGTTTCTGTGTTCTTTAACTCTGTTTTTTTTACAAGTGAAGTATTGACTTGTACATTATCTTTGTTCGATTACGAGAGATATTCAGATATTTAGGGCCTGAAACAACGCCCGGCTCTCGGCATTGTTTTGATCCAATTTCAGTTTTTCCGACCAAATGCTGAAATGATGAGAAACATTGCACGTAAAACATTGCAGTAAAACATTGCACGTAAAACATTGCACGTAAAACATTGCGTGTATAACATTGCATATAAAAGTGTAACAAGTACAAAGCTTTGCAGCCCGCGATGTCGCAGACAAGAGGGAATTTGAACACATCAAACCATCTCTGAAAGATCTAAAAATATTGCCGGTAGAGTTTCTTCTACTATTTAAATATATTGTTAGTAATGATATTTGAAATAAACTATTTGGCGCCAAAGCACCTCACTGAACTGATAAGAAACGAAATGAAATCAGTTTATAGGATAACCAGAAATACTAGTAAAGAATAAGATCAAGTATCATTCGCAAGAGCGTCCATGTTTGCGAACTCATTTTTACCACGAGCCATTAAACTCTTGAACGCTCTTCCTAAGAAAATATGAAATCAAATCTGTTAACGTGTTTAAAATCGCAATCGAGAGAACGTTTTTGAAGGCATGACTCAAAACATAATTTTCTCTATTTCGTATTCTGTCACTTACATAAATTTTCAAATTCTTTTTAATGTAAATATAAATCTTTCTTCTATTTAACTTTCTTGATATACTTAAAAGTAGCCGGCACTTATCTCCAGTTTCTGTAGTGTTAAGCGGATGAGAGTCTTTGACTTCCCCTGGACGGGACACTTATCCATCGCAGGTTAGCTCCCAGCAAATGCTGGTACTCAATTTACCTACCCCGGAAGGATGGAAAGCTGAGTTGGCTTAGGCGGAAAAGAAAGTCGCACAAATATTCGAATCTCGGCAAACTGCAGGAATCGAACCGGGGACCTTGTGGTTGGAAAGCAGAGATCTTAACAACTGTGCCAACCACATCGGCCTTAAATTCCCTTCGGAGGTGCTTAATAAACTATTTATGTATGTATGTTTGTAAATTATGGTAAATGTTGTCCGGCGGACAACTTTTGAGCAAAGAAATCTGTTTTTTTTTAAATAGTCAAGTTAGCGCTAGAACAGTGATTGATGTCTAGAACTTAAAACATTGAGAAGATGTTATTGTTTAAAGTAGTATAATTTGAGATAAAAACCGGTTGTGCCTGCTTTAGATTTAAAACCATTATATTTAAACATTTAAAATTTGTAACCATAGTCATTTTATTGTGTTTATAATCCAGCTTTTCAGTTGTAAGTTGTTTCATAGTTACCGTTTTAAATATACTAGTCATAGCTGTCGCTAAAATGCCAACGAACCGGAGATATTCTCTTCACGATACACAGCCCAAGAATATTCAGCTCAGAGCTCGGCTGTAGACTTGACGAAAACCCTAACAATCAACTATTGTGACCTGGCGCCTGGCGGCAGCAAACATCACGCGGAGTACTCGCGCGGCACTCTCATTGGCTATCACTATGGTCTACATTTCATCGCTTTGGTCTACATTACAGCTTTGATTACATTATACTCAAATTTGAATCGCTTCTGAAATTTCGTCCGCCTATATATCTTCTCGCGGCTCCACAATCTGCCACCTCCCCATGCCTCCTGTCATCATAAGACCTGACTCGTTCACAATTATTATTCCAAATGGTCAAATTGCAGTAGGTTAAGAATGATTTTCAAAGTAATACATAAACATGTTTGGGGAGTACAACAACTCTTATCGTCAGTGTGTTTACAATGCCGTTGTATATGTGTTACTTTGAGAATTATTCGTATTCACTATAACTAAGACGAGTCTGTGTGCTTGGAAAAGTTTATTCCGACACTAAACTAAAGAATCCCCTGACCAAATTTGAAAATTTTTGCACTGAAATTTTTAGAATTATTTCCGGTTCTGGATATATTTTCAAAATAAAATGTTTAGAAGATCAGCTGATTGAGTACGTATTCAATCTTAAAAAAAAGTGTAACAACAAATAAGAATAAAATAAATAGTTTTAAAGAGAAAATTCAGATCCCACATGCGTAACCCACCAATTCCAGATTGTTATATATAATCTCGAGTAGAATAGTAACAGCATAAGTGCTTACGAAAAAGTGATTAGTAATTTATTAGTGCCCACTGGATCCTATTTCTATGCCTTCGACATATCCACAAGTTAAAAATTAGGATGAAGACAATAACTGAACTCTCGTTAATATTGTTATATTGTTACAGGTGTCAGTCACTCAACTCCGGTTTCCAACAGGTCCCACGGTCTGGGTGTTTTAGTGACAGTTATCAAGGACTGTGCCGAGCAAATCGTTAAAGCCATAGACACACACAAGCAGATGAGCGCCAAGTTACAAAATGTTCGTGAACTGAGTAGTGAGGAGATCAGAGAGGTTTGTACGCTCTCATCCTCTTTCTGTCGTCATGATCATTCACTTTGTTGTTGCGATCGTTCAATCAGTTGTCACCATGATCATTCAATCTGTCATCATCATTCAATCTGTCGTCATCATTCAGTCTGTTGTCATCATCATTCAATATGTCGTCATCATTCAGTCTGTTGTCATCATCATTCAATATGTCGCCATGGTCAGTGTTTCGTCGTCTTTGGCGTTCTTGTGGTCATTACAGTTTAATGATTTTAATTTAATCATTTATTATAGCCGAAGAAACATTTTCAGTTTTTAATATCTTAGTTTCTAAAAAGCGATTATTACCAACCTAATTTTGAGAAAATTGAGAAAAAAAGTGATGAAAAGGCCTTGGATTTTGTTTTCAAAGATCCGTCATCACTATAATCTACAACATGATCATGGTATTTATTGTTATCATGTATTATTATTTTATTCATCATCAGTCTTTTTATTCTCATAATCATCACCATTATTGTCAATCTCCTTTAAACTTTAACCCATATGTTTCTATTTTCATCGTAGCTGAGCTGTCTCCAAATGGCCAGTCATCAACAAGAAAAAATTTCTACCCAACAACGTCAGGCTCTTGCCCAGAAGTTTCTGAAACGCATGGTGAACTTCAAGGACAAGGAAATCGCTTCGCATTTTTGTATCCTTTAAAATTAATTGTTACAACAGCTAAGAATACCGTTTCATTACAGATAACTTTTTTTAATTTTTTTTTTGTAATTACATTAATCAATACCATCACCTTTATTTTCTTGTATATCTCCTTCATCATTGTCATTATTATCGTGATCATGTTCGTGATCTTCTTTGGGATCATTATCGTGATCATCATCTTGATCTTCGTGATCATTATCGTGATCTGCGTGATCATCGCCACGATTGTGATCATCATCAACGTGATCATCTTGGCGATCGCAATAATCATCAATATCGTGATAATCATAATCAATATCGTAATCATCATAATCGATATCGTGATCATATCGTGTAATTACTTCCATCATGATCACCATTATAACTTCTTGATCGTGATCATTACCATCCTGTTCATCATCGTAGTCATCAATGTCGTGATCATCATCATCATCCTTATCGCCATCATAGTGATCATCATCATTCTTATCATTTTCGTCATCATTGCTACATCATTATCCTAATATAGTAGACATGTGTTACCTTAACCTGTGATTAACACCAGATATTATAGAAAACGCGTTATTCATTCTGTGGAGACACTTAGATTTCTACTACATCCACTGTGTCCCGTCTGATGATGAACGCTCTGGTCTCAGCCAGATAGGCCACACCTCTTCCCGTGCGAGGAAACTTCAAGGTAAAACGTTTTATCTAGAACAAGGGACTTGGTGTATGTTTCTTTAACAAGGGTGTCTGGTCCCTGTGTGTATTCTTTTGTGCTTGATACAAGCCACTTGATACCCTGAATGATATATCACACTGATTACAACTGTAGGTTCTCAACCCGGTGTGTGTTCTTTTGTGTGTGGCTAAGTAACTTGATGTACTAATGCAACCAATCACTAAGTG
>JAOBAY020090495.1:0-10139 GCA_025331085.2 Zoanthus sociatus
AAGCACGCACGAAACAAAGCAAAGAGAAAAAAGGGATAAGGGTTGTGTGCTTTCTTTCTCTTGTTCAATTCACGCTTCGGTTCTCATTGTAATTGAACAAGAGCAAAGAAATGACACAACAAAAGACTCAGAATTAATTGTTTTTGTCCTTGTGCTTCGTTAGTGTTGGTCGTGTTGAGTGGGTGGTAAGGACAAAGGACGCACGCTCACACTCAACACACCACTACTAACGAAGAACAAGGGCCTGTGGTTGGGTGTTGATGAATGATGGGCGGTTCGTGCTTCACCAAAATACCATTACAACCGCCATCAGCCCAACCACAGGCACAACAAAGAAGGAAATAATGTGGCTGGGTTCGGTTTTAGTTATTTCTCTTCATTACATTAAATAAAACCGAATCCAGCCCTTCTCTCTCTCATCCCTGTTCATTCATTTCACGCACTCGTTCCCTTCTCTCACTCACTTGTAAATGAATGAAGGGAAGAAAAGGAAAGGATGAGAGAGAGAAGGACAAGTGAGCCGTGTACAAAGAGAAAATAAAGAGAGAAATAAACACGGCTCACATTATAATTTAATTGTTTCCTTTCTTTTCCCTTTTTCTTCATTTCTCTTTTTCCTTTCGGCTTAATTCTCGCTTCCATCTCTTCTTTCTTTCATTGAAATTAAGCCGAAAAGAAGAGAGGAAATGAGGACAAAGAAAAGAAAGTGTGTCCGTTATTCGCTCCTTCCTATAACCTACAACAGAGGTGTTCCACTCTACCGCAGCACTCTCCAATCCACACCAACCGCCGTGCCTTGGTCCCTTCCCTTAACTACCGGTTCGGGTTCTCAAAGGGCGTAAGAAAGAGAAGTAACGCCCTCCTGTCCTTTCCTCATTCCTCTCCTACCGTTCGTGACCCCTTTCATGCTGTTTTTTCTCTTTATGCAAAAGGAAAAACCAGAAATTAAAGAGAGAACGGTATGAGATGAATGGGAAAGGTGGAAAGAATGGAAAGAAAGAGAAGAACAAAGACAACTCGCTACACGCGTCTCTCCTTCCAACGTTCCCTGCTTCACAGCCCAGTCCATGATTCCTTCCTTACGTCACCTTTCTTTACCTTTAATTTCTAGTAAGGGAGGAAGGTAGGACAGGAATGTGATGCTCTTCATGAAGGGAAAAGGTAAATGAAATGATTGTAAAGAAATGAAGAGCATCCCATGAAGGACTCACAATGTACACCTAAGATTTTAGGGCATAAGAACGAACCAGGCATTTCACTAATAATAAAAAGTCACAGCCGTTGGTGAAGAAATGCCTGGCTTCCTCATAATTTAATCTTTGCTTTATATCTTAGGTTCGTTACGTTCCCTTCCTATAATCTCACATCACCAGTAATCATATGAAAGGTCTACAATGTGAGATTATGGATGGAACGGAACTCTCCTCACAATTCATATATTTACTGGTCATTGGTGGTTCACATTTGTATCTTTCCATTAAAATCATTTCAATAATAACAAAGTGATCCACCTAATGAATAACCAGGAAATCTATCGTTACAGGATTCTTCTTGGATAACCTCACGACAGCTGTGTTCTTTTGTATTGGTGAATCGTCAGTCTTGTTTACATCGCTTTGTTCATGAAAGACTGGATTCACACGGTACGGTGGCTATTATTTCCTCTTCAACTATAGGTTCACTTCATTCCTTCTTCCTACCTTCTACGCCTTTCATTTAACTTAATGAGTGAAACGACTTAATTAATTTAATGGAAAGGCGATAGAGAAGTTCCCTGTCAAGAAAAGGCTCGTCTTGTAGGTTTAATTCTCGGTAATTATTCACTCCTTACTCCCAATGTTTCCTTTATCTCACTTACTTCTATTGAAAGCAAGGAAATAAATGTTGGTTGTTTATTGAAATTAAGGTGGATCTTATATCTCACTTCTCCCTTCCTTGTCATTCATTGTTTCCTTTAAATTAAATAAGTTAATGAGAAACAAGGAATAAACACCAGTTCAATGGAAGGTAGGGTGTTGACTGGTGGTGCGTGGAGCTCGTCTCACAAACCACCCAAAGAGATAACGAGAAGAATGGAACAAGGGCTTAGGTTCGTGACGTTCGCTTCCATGTCGCTTCACTTCTCATGTGGTTAGTCGTTGTTCAATTGTAGCTCTAAGAATGAGTGAAGCGAGGTGTTAATCATGAGCTACAACTAAGAACAAAGACTACTAACCACAGGATTCTTATTCACTTTACTTTTTCTATCTCTTCCCCTACTCCCTACACCAGCCACCGGTACACACTTGTCTCTAAAATATTAAGTGCACAAAATAAAAAACAGAACTTAAGATTTTAGGACAAAGTGAGTCGTTGGTAGGGTAACGGTGAGTAGTAGGAGATAGGAAAATAAAAGTGTAACGAATGTTGGAATTCAAGTGCCAGGTGTGTTTCATGCTTCTTTACGCACGGCTTCACTCATTATAAACACACCGCACGGTAGAATTCCAATGTGACAGTAAATCCGTGAATGTTGGTGCGGTTTTTGTTTGATCTGGAAATTCATAAATTGTTAAAAACCGCAGCATTTGGATGAATTCACGGATATCTTCTCTTTTATATCTTCTATCTTTACATTATTCCTGTTTCCTTAATAAGTGACTTCTCTTTCTTTCTTCACTTATTAAGATTACAGATCCACCTCAGAAGTTCATGTCAGCTGGTTATGGTTGGTTACACTTAGGAAACAGGATGAGTAGTGAATGTAGAGGATAGTGAGACACGAACCTGGACTGGTGTTTCTTATTAATAAAGACATTAAAGCACCAGGTTCGTTCCTTCCATGATCTCAGTTCTCCCTTGACACGCGTTCCCCTTACGTTTCACTTGTTCAATGTAGAAGAACTGAGATTACAAGAAGGATACAAATGATACACCTAAAGGAAGGAAAGTGTTGGCAGGTCTTAATTAATGGAATCATAAGGAAATGTGACCTGCCATGCGTAACGGAAATGAGGTTGATGTCTTTCACTTGTCTGTTTTATTCATTTGAATTCATAGAAAAAGATTAAACCAGACAATGAGAATGACAACCAACCGATGCCCAACCTTTCATTTTCTTACATTTAATTGAGAAACAAGAAATGAATAAAATGGAGGTTCGTGGGCATCGTTTTTCTCCCTTCTCGTTAATGGGGTTTATGGCTTACGTTCACTGGCATCACTAACTTCTCTTTCTTTAGTTCATATTTAAAGTTATGCCAGAGAAAGTAACCATAAAGAACCCACCTAGAGAAGGGAATCAGTTGTCTATTGGTTATTTATTTGTATCTTTTGCTTCTCCTGCACAACGGATCTATCATCACAGAAGCATGACCTACCATTGAACTCATAGCGGCTGTGATTATAGGTCCAAGTTGTAAGGCATGAGAAGTAAACAAGGAACAGAAAACACGAACCATAGGAATCTTCTCGTAGGTCCTTTCCTCTCCATTTTCTGGATGATGTTTTTATTATTAAAGAGATGAAAGAACCAGAAAATGGGAAAGGAACTACACGAATCTCGCATTAATAGAACCGCATGATTCCAATGCTTCCCTAACGCCTCCATATCATTCACTTGCTGTAGGGAAAGGAAGGTACGTCTCATCAAATGAATGAATGTGGAGAGGCGTAAGAAGAGAAAGTAGGGAACAAAGAATAAAAGAAGTAATCAACATGCATCTTCTGGAGAACCGTGCCAACAGTCTTTCATTTGTATGTTCTTAGTTCATGAAAGGTTAGGAACGGTTCTCATGAAGATAGATACGAAAGATTATTAATAAGAAGAAGTTATGACCATCCACCGCTCCTGTCGTTAACCGTTAATATCCTTTCCCTTAAAGTTAAAGCATTGTAGGTAAAGTGGAAAGGAACTAACGGGTAACGAGGGTGGGAAGGAAAGAGAGAAGGAACACTACCAACACCCGCTACCACCCAGCCAGATAAGGAGGTACAAGTAGAAGGAAAGGAGAAGTTCTTAGTTATTATTCATTGCTGTAATAAATAAATAAGACCTTCCCGTAGTTCTTCTCTTGTACCACCGCTGGCTAGGATTGGATGATGAAGGGTGTGTATTTGGTGGCTCTGGTCTCTCTCTTCCCCTACCAACCTAAAGACACAGCTGTTGTTATGGTGAAGAAGAGTCCAGTGCCAACCCACCCACGTACCTTTCATTGACTGGGTTCTCTTGTAGGGTTGGTTGTTTACCTTAATTAATGACCCAACCCTAGCAACCCAGTGGTAGAAAGGTAAGTAGCGGTGAATGACTGGCGGAGGGGTTCGGTGATGTGGGAAATGATCAAGTGAATGAGCGGTTCTTTAATGCATTAAGAGAAGAACCCAACCGCTCATACTGGAATTCCTACATCCTGAGTTCCTTGTGATGTAGATGCCCGTGAGTCGTACGTTCGTTTCCATTAAGAAAGCATGCGAAATGAACCTACGAGAAGGGCATCAGTCTGTCATGTTAGAATTTATGAAGAAAACTAAATATAAATGAAATGTAAGCGGCGGTGAGATAAGAGGTGGTACAGGTTGGTTGGAGTGGGTGAGGTGTGGGTACGTGTTTAATCCCATCCACCTTCCCCTTAATGACTAGGTGGTTAGTTGTAGTGGAAGGTGAATGATGAGAATTAAGACCGGCAGTTTACTTCTCATATTATTGTCTCACCGTGGGCTCTTCTCCCTAGTTATCTTAGTAGTTCTTCATTATACATTGGATGGCTTTCTTAGGAGGTGAAATGAAAGGGAGATAGATAAAAGAATGTACCGTTTCACTCCTTAGAAAGCCATCCAACCTCAGTACTAATGTGTCTTTTACCTTATTACCTCCAACCCTAAGAAGATTCCATTACATTAAAAGTTAAGTCATCTTACATTTTATTTATTTTTCCTCTTTCTTATTCCTCACACCCTTGGAATCTCCTATCACTTCCCTGTTTACCCTTAATGCAGAGAAGGTGTATAGGAGAAGCCAGCGGTGGGAGTAAAGGAAAGGAACGTACCATTGAAGGACATTGGGTGGTTCTCCTTAACGTTACTTTTCTTTCTTAAAGTTAAAGGTAATGAGAATCCACCCATAGTCTTTCAAGGAGTTAGACTAATGAGAATTTAACATAATGAAAGCGAGGAACGGAGAGACGAACGCCTGGCTTTTCTTTATTATTATGTTAAATTCGTCCTTCTTCCTACCCTAGCAGCCTGGCCGTTAACTTCCCGATCATTATAATTCTTTTGCTTCAGGAAGGTAACAGAATAATGATCGGTAAGGAAAGGCCAGACCAACGGTAGAAACGGGTTAATGTTTAGGAGATTCTTCTGTGGCTTATTTAATGCGTGACACTCATTCCTATAATCTCTCATTCTGCATTAAATGAAGCCTACAGAGAAAGGTTCAATGTAAAGGAAATAAGTGTAACGCGTGTAATGAAATGGCAAGTGTAACGAATTCCTTGAAATGAAACCATGACTTTGGACTCATTGCTGTGGATGGTCTCTTGTAGGTGTTTGTAGAGAATTATAAAAAGCATGACAAGAGAACCAGACAAGCAATGGATTCGTCCAAAATAAACAGCCCACGGTTAGTTCCTTCTCTCATGGTCTTCCTTCTCTCTTTCTATTTCCTACACAAGGCATTGTAGAGATAATAGAAAGAAGAAGTGAGGATGACCATGATCAAGAGAAGTGGAACGTACCATTAATTATACCGTTAGTTGTGGCTCTGGGTTACTTTCTACCTCTCCTTTAACAACGAATCTCTACAGCGGGTGAATGGTAATGAGGATTAGTTGTATGAAATGATTCGTTTGTTGGAGAGGAAAGCAAGACACCCAGTAAGCCAACAACCTGGTGCATTATGTTCATCCTCTAAATCTTTGTTCATTAGGATCATTGTAGTTCTTCATTGCTTTAATTAATGTTAAGAAAAGATCATTGACTTCATGGTTCTTTTCATTAATTAAAACAGAAGAACAATGATCACTAACCTCACGACCTACTTTCATCCTCAGATTTTCCCATTTCTTACAATCGTTCCTTCCTCACAAAGCTGTTCTATCTTATAGTCTTTCGTTTCCTTACAGCTAATCTAACCTTACGAATAACGACTCCTGGCATTGGTTGGTGACCCACTCATAGTCCTTGTTTCCTCTTCTTTTTACTGTGGTGTTGAATGGTGGTAAGGGAACGCACGCTCCATTCAACACCACAGAGAAAAGAAGACAGAAACAAGGGATGACTAGTGAGGAGAGTTATTAATCACCAACTGAAGCATTAGAGGTAGGTGGTAGACAGGAGTGAATAATTAACATCAGGAACAAGATCCACCTACCACTTGTACCGCTACCATTGGACACCTAAGGACTCAGTTGTAAAGGAAAGAATCTCCTAGTCACAGCCCCGTTTCGTTACCCTGGATGGTGGTGGGTATTTGGTATGCATTATTTCTCTTTCCTATCTCATCCTAACGGCTTCAATGTTTTAAATAATGAAATGACATCGACTCCTTTTACCTCATAACCTTCTTTATCCTGGCTATCCCCCGTTCCTTACCACCTACTAGCCAACCGCCTCAATTACCAGCGCTGCCTTAATAATATTCCGTTCCTTACAACTACAGGAGTGTGTTGTGTTTAATATCTTGTTCCTATCTCACAAGGGAAACCACCTAAAGAAGATATTAAACACATGACTCACGAATCCTCGCGGTGTGTTGTCATCAATGATTAAATGAAGCAGTTAACATAGAATGACAACTAACCGCTACTAACTCAAACCCCTAAACCTTCCTTGTGATTCTAGATTCCCTGCCTTCCGGACATTCATCCTTAGATTCGTTAGTGACTCATTTCAATCCTCTCTGTTGATGAATGACCGTGAAGGGAATCGGGAATCCTTCTTTTATCTCTTGTACACCTTTCTTCACATTAAGGTAAAGGAAGACTATGAGTGAAGAAAGTTGTAATGGTGAGATAAAAGGAGGAACCAAGAACACCAACACCATTCACCCACCCTACCAATCCCCCGTTCTCTTTAGGTTTACTTGGTGTTATCTTTCTTCTTGCACGACAGACTCTCGCTTCGCTGTCCAAAAGATAGAGAGAAGAAAGATAATAAGTAAACAAAAGATAACGGATGTAGTTTGGATAGGTTGGTTCTCATGCACAAAGATGTAGCGATATGAGATGGAAGGTAACAGACCACCTATAAGCAAATGATACAGAAGACTCACATTATAATCCTACTCGTTACTTGGTTGTTCCTATTGTTTCCCTTGTACATTGGCTTCTCTTTCCATTGCATTAAGAAAGCATTAGAAGGAAGCCAAGTACACGAAGGGAAAGGAACATGTCATTCTCTCTTTCGGTCCATGGCTTACCTTTCTTCCTTTATTCTTTGATTTTAATTAATAAAAGAGAAAGAACAAAGTAAATGGAAGAAAGATGCCATGGAACAAGATATTATGGGTGAATGGAATGCGGCGTAAGAAATGAACAAAACTGTGAGCAAAGAATACAATTATGATTTACTTCACAGGTTAGTTCCTTCTCTCTACAGCCGCTATTCACCCACAGTCATCTACATCCTTCCACTATCCACCTACTACCAAACCGGGCTATGTGGCTTACCTTGATCCTTCCCATAACCACCGTCCAACAGTCTCACATCCTGGTCCTCTGTGGCTGGTGAATAGGTGGTTATGATTGAAAGAAAGAAAGGTAAGACACACCCACGGTTCCCATCCTCCTACTACCACCTCTCACCCTTACATTTCCTTCCCTTGGTGCTTCATTCTCTTGCATTAATTAAAATAAAAACGAAACTAAATAAGAATTAATGCAAGGAAATAAAGCACCAGGAGGGGAGAGGATGATGATGGGAAGGGAACAGGAGTCACCAATCAACGTAACTAACCACTGGACAAGGACTGGGAAATAGAAGGTGATGAGAGTAGGTCGGTGATGTGTCTTTGGGATGAACCGTGAATAACCATTAAACACCACCTCCAACCTTCCTAACTCCACCGTTTCTTGCTCCCGATTGAATTAATTGTTGGTATTCTTGAGATTTGAAGAACATGACAAAGAAAGTGTAGCAATGGAAGGCAAGGAATAATATGTAAGGAATGAATCATTGATCACGGTTCCTTTCATCTCAATAATTTTTCTTCTTAGTGGTAGTTGTGAAAGGATTAAAATAGGAGAAACAAAGAATACAGATAAACGAAACTGTGCCTGTAGGTGATTGGTGTTCTCTTTATTCATTTCATATTAATTAAAATCACCTACAGCACCCATCGTTTTTCCTTCTTTCGGGAGATTATTGTAATGCCTTTCCTATATTTTATATTGCTGAAGGAAATGAATGGAACTAAAATATAGAGAAAAGAGGCATTACATCTCCCTTAACAACTTTCTTCACATCATTGGTTAGTTGGTTAGGTGTCTTGATGATGAACCTGATGTTGATTTCCTTTACAAATGAAAGTAAAGAAGGAATGCGTGAAAGGAATCAACATCCGTTCTACATCAGCACCTAAGCCCAACCATAACCAAGGTACGATGTGAGGGAGTTGGGAAGGTGTGTATAGGTTGGTGGGATGTTGGACGTTCTTGACCCTCGATTCGCTCTGGTACACTCAACAACCTTCTTTACCCTGCTTCTCCTGTACCCTTCTCCTACCTTCACCCATCTCGCTATGTGACTGTGGATGACATGTTCTCTGCTCTAGAAATGAAAGATAAGATCACATGTCACCAACAGGCCATAGAGAAGTGCTGGAAGGTAATGGAAGTAGGTGGGTGTGGGATGATGGGAGAATAAAGACAACAGAGAACAACCACACACCAGCCCTCATCTCATACCGTTCATCTCCCGCACTTACGACTCACCCAATAAAAGAGCAATGTATGAGTGAAGTGGATTAACAAGGAACGACCAGTGGAGACAATCATAAAGGCATTAGATAAGAGATAGAATGGTTGTTGGTGGATGTGGTTTCTTTCTATTGTCTCTGTTTACTTTACATCTTTCACTTCTAGAGACAAAGGTGTAAAGATAGAAGAGACAAGGTAAACCACATCAACGAATCCTGTGTGTTGCTTTAATAATAATTCATCCACCACTACCGTTCCATTCAATTAAATAAAGCAACACATTCCAGTTCTATCGTTCCGCTCTTTCCCTCACCATAACGGCCAACCTTCACCTTGCCGTCACTTGGTTCATACTTTTATCTTATTAATTTGGGATCAAACAAATGTAATGAAGAGAGAAGCGAAATGATCCCAAATGCATTAGATAAAAGAGGAGAACCAAGGGGAACCAGGTGAACCAAATAAACAATTAATTCGTTAGGAGATGTACCGATTCCCTATCCAAATGAAGTTGTCAAAGGAATGCGAGTGAAGGGAATCGGTTCATGTGTACACCTTCATTCCCTTTGAAGAACCGGTGGAAAGGAAGGAACAATGTAAAGTTAGTTCACAGATTCATGCCCAACGAACCTTAACTTCTCCAACATTTGTGTACTGTGGGTCATGGTTTCTTCTTCATTACACCCACATTACACAGCTGGAGTAGTAGGTGGAGTTGGTAGGGAGGAGTTCATGTACAGGAGATCTTTACGCATTACCACTGAATTCATTGCTATGGTTCGTGAGAGGAAGAGACGAATCCATCCAGTTCTTTTATTTTACATTTCTATTCTTCTTTCATACCTTTCTTATTGTGTTTCTTACAATTAATGGAGAAAAGAGTAGAGAAACAGGACACTGACAGCCATGATCAAGGAGTCACAGTTCTATCTTTACACGTCCTTCTCCTTCATCTATTCATCTCTGAGGTTATATTTTAGGTAATTTCACTTCTAGAGAATTATTATCACATTGTAGAATTACATCGCATTTCCTTCTCATTTGATCATAATTAATGCTTTTTGATTTCATTTCTTTTTCATAATTTTATATTTTGTTTATTTATTTTGCATTTATTGTCTGTTTCGTTTATAATTTAAATTTGTCCAAAATAAATAAACAATCCATGTGCTTCAATGATGTGGTTAATGGTCCAGTTCAATCAGGCATTACATTAATTAAGCAAAGCGAATCTCATGTACAGGA
>JAOBAY020090505.1:0-10138 GCA_025331085.2 Zoanthus sociatus
TAAATTTTATCCGCTGGATAGGAAGTTATCCGGTGGATAGTGCTTATTCAAGCTTCGTACAACCGGGCCCAGGGTGTGTGTTTGGAGGCACGTTATCCTGACATCATGCAATGTTTATATGTTTAGTATTTAAAATAATCCGATCCTAATAATCATATAACTCATATGAGTTCTTATTCAAAATCAAAAAGCGAACTTACATTCGTGACTGTAAACATGCTTGTAAATTGGTTAAAATAAGCAGTTTTCTGGTCGATCTAACTGACTGCTCTTTTGGGTTAAATCAGAAGCACCGTGAGGCACCTCATGGATGAACTTATATTTTACAACAGAATTTTTGCATTGCACAAAATTAAAAAGCTAGTAGCGTTCATGAAATAAACAAGTGGAAATATAAAAAAATATATAAATTTTCACTGTCAGGCACTATTTGCTCGAAGTCAACATTTTGAGAAAAAAGAATTTTTCACCCCTTTTAACCAACGATCGACTTTCCCAGATGTAGTTTGTTTAAAACGCTTTCCCCACTCAAACGTTAAAATGTTGCTTACACACAAAAATGTAACTAAACAAAACGAAAAAAACCTAGAGTTTTAATGAAATTTAAAGTCATAAAGTCTTTGAAATTCCTTTATATTGTATCAAACTTTTCTTCCACTTGACACGTGGTTAAGTCCATAGCAAGCCTAAAACTGGGCATCCGTTCAAATCCATGAGTTATCTTGAAAAAATTAAAATTTTCACACGCCTGATGGGTATTTTGGCATAGCCTAGCGGTCAGAGCATCGGCTTTAGAATATCAACTTGGAAGAGAGTTCAGGCGCCGGCTGGAGGCAAAAACGTTTTTCTTTGTAAACTAATAATTTAATGCATACATTATTAATTACCGGGTTAAAAGTTAACAGCCGAGTGAGTGAGTGAATTCAGCTCACTACTTTATCTGATCGATGATTAGCGTCATGCATGAGGTAAAAATTAGTACAGTAAAATAGAGTATTATTCAGAACATTTTTCTGAGAACCATTAAATCTAAAATCAAATAATCCAGACATAATACAGTAGAGAAATGTAAGTACAAGATACCGAGCATTTACTCAAAGAAAATTCACACAATGATCAAAACACGCATCTTCGAGTATGCTTTATTGTCCACTACAAAAACTAGTAAAAAGCTGGGTACTAAAATGAACGCACAGATCTGGGTAGCAGCTGTATTCTGGGTACTTTTCCTCCATAAATCAACATACCGTCTTTAAGAATCATAACTAATAGCCGAAAGTATTTTGTATGAATCAAAAAGATCAAAAACTTCAGATTTTATTCGTTGTAACTACATTTAACGAGAAAAGAAAGGAATTCTGAAAATGAGGGGAAAAATTGTTTCTCATAATACCCAAATGCTCCTTCTATTCACTTTTGACTTTAAAGCTGTCTGCACAAAAGACTGGTCCAATCTCATGCGGTGATCTTAGTACCCAGGCCACTACTATTTTTTGCAGCAATACAGTAGCAAAGGAAATGATGAAACCAAGAAGCGAAATCTAATTTTTACGATTATTTTTTCCTCTACCTCCTCCACGTGCAGTATTAGTTGGAACAACTGATGCCAAAGATCAAAACACCTCTGCCTTCCAGTCAAAATGCCAAAGATCAAAACAATTCTTTCTTCCAGTCACAATACCAAAGATCAAAAGAATTCTTTCTTCCAGTCACAATGCCAAAGACCAAAACACCTATCTTCCAGTCACAATGCCAAACATCAAAACACCTCTGCCTTCTCGAAGATCAATCCATAGCATTGTTGAGATCTGAATATTTATGCAACCTTTTATTACACCAAAATTTACTTAGCCTCATCAAAGAGAAAAAATGAGAATTAGCTTCTGTTGGACTAACCTGAGATGGATTTGTGTGTGTGGTCCAGGAGGAAACAAAAGGTTATCATCCATTTATAAATATAAAAACCAAACATAAGCACCTCCCCCGGTAAGGCACTGAGATTATAAAACAATTTAGCTTTTTCTTCCTTTCCCACTGATAGCGTACACTAAGCACTAATACATACCATCCACAGGTTGGTGAGGTGCAAGCTTCAGAATGAAAGGCGCAAGCTGTGCAGGTGTCCATGCCATGATTTCTAGTGGCATGATAATGGGACTGAAGTGCGAGCTCACATGCTTTTCACTGTCTCTCAATGCTGAGCCTGCAGTACCTTTTCCATCTCCCGACTCTCCTCTGAGAGACTGCGCGAGGGCATGGCTACACTCTCCCCAAGAACGAGTCCTTGGAACCAAGACAACACTGAGTACGCACTTGAGTGGAGCAAGTTCAGGAAAATCATGCGAGAGATCCCTAAATTGGGAAAAATATAATTTATGCATTCCGGACCTTAGATATTCAATCTAGGTTAAACGTACTCCACATAAAACTTAACGCTGGTGTTATGTGGCTGGAAAGATAAGCTCACAATAATATATCACATAAAGGTGTTAAATAATGGAAATTGAGCTGAGTGGAAAGCGATTTGATTCAAAATTAAACGAGCACACAGCGTGAGTTCGATTTGAAGTCACAAGTATGATTTCAGTTGAAAATTGCTCCCAGTCAGTTCAATTACCAATCAATTATATCCATTCTGAAATCTTTTTAAGCCACAGAAACAGACAAATACATGTGTCACAAATTTCGACTTTTAATGATAGTCTTTTTTTTCTGTAATTTGCAGCAATAAAAAATCAACAATTTCCTGACCACGTCACATTTTTTTGCATCACTTTTTCCAGCACTCTGATTGGCTATTTCAACTTTTTCTGCTGTACGATTGGTTGATCAAAATGGTGCGATTACAAGCTCAAAATAGTGCGATTGATGCAGAACTCATAATGTCAGGAACCAATCAAATTGCAAGAATTAACAGTGATTTCAGAATGGTTATAATTAAACTACATACAGTTCTTGAAGTCAATAAAATGGACACGAATTTACTAATAGAAATACTGTGAAGATACAAATACTAAATCTATCACTCAAACTTATAAAGTAATAAAACAAAAAAAAATAGGATGAAAAAGAAACGACATAAGAAGATTGAAGATAATTGTGTTTTCTCTCATAAATCATTGGTCCTTTCCTTAAAACTACTCTATATGTCATCTTCACCGTCTTCTTGTGCCTCAATGTACGTGTGAAAAGTGTAAACAACTTTGTAAAGTGAATGAGGAACTTACTGCAGCAGCTGGGTGTGAGGGTGAAGGACAGAGAGAGCTTGCTCTAGATTCGCCAGGCAGTAGTGATACACAAACTCCATCAGTTTGCTGATGATTCCCGCAAAATCTTTTTGCCGCAAACATACTGACTGTGAATGGAGAGAATATGCAATGATAAGAAAAATGTTGAATTACAATTTACGATATTCCTCTATTTAAGAGGACTGTGTAGGAGGTGAGAAGGAACATATTACGGGTTCGAAAATTTGCTAATCTTTTCCTCGTTAGCACACAAGCAAACAAACAAAGCAAACAAACAACGTCTGTAGCAAAGGAAGTGGTGGCCCATTCTTCCTAGCCACAGGCCAATGTTTAATTGCTCAACGGTTCAGATCTGGGCGTCTTTGTGAAAGTCAAACTTGCGCACAAGGTTTTTATGTACTAGTCAATTTCAAATGACAAGTCTTGAGAATTTTCCAAAACTTAGATGAAGCTACGAAACATTAACCCAAAATTAAGTGTGAGTGTCTCAGCTTCTGTTAAGCTACAATAATTTCTGTTCTAGTTTCCTGAATTCAGTTCCGTTGGTTTAATTTCTTTTGAATTAATTCGTAAGGCCGTTTGGTTAGCTTAATTTCCGTATTGATTTCTAAAACCTATTCTGTTGGTTCAGTTTATACATCAAACTTGAGACAAAATATAATGCAGGGTAGTAAAATGTACTGGTTCTGTGGGAAAGAATTTAAAAAAAGATATTGATGGGCATCAACCATCGTAAATAGATTTTAAATCTGTATATTAACGGTCACCCTTGGGATATAGCCCGGTGACCGTTATATACAGCAGGAGTGACCGCTGTTCACGCGTTTTCTTTAAACTTCCCTGGAAGTCATAATTATTACTTATTTGACGTTTGAAGTTTCAATATCGCATTTTGTTTTAATCTTTAAAATGAAAACATCTATGAACTCAGAATTCGAATAACTGAAGAAAAATTCCGCACCTAAGTGTGCTTTTTAATCAAAAGAAGTTTGAAATTTAAATTTTGACCGAGCGGCAGGGGACTGGTACCTGTAACGTAACATCAGTAAGACGTCCTTCGCTGTCTCAGGGTTTTTTAAAAGAAAAAAAACGTGACAAACAAAGTACTTAAAACTGAATTTCTCTGTTTTTTGCTCTGTTTTAAACTATAAACGAAGAAATTGTTGTGTTGGCAGTGTTAATATTCAACCAGAAGCTGCACAAATACCTTCTCTTACGTCATCACACCAGGACTTCATAATGGAATTAATGCTCGTTCAAAATCGACATCCGTCCCAAAACTGTCTTATTTGACTCAAAGACTCAAAAAGGTAACAAGAACCACAAAAAACTACTTATTTTTTGAAATTTAGTGTTACTAAAGGTTCTACTTACATCTAAATGATAAAAATAGTGATATAGGCACATTAAGTTTAGCGTGTAAATGAGTTCGGCTTATAGCTAGTAGCTAAAGCTAAATCCTTTACGAGACAAGTGGCCCATGGAGCCGGCACTTATCTCCGGTTTCTGTAATGTTAAGCTGATGAGGGTCTTTTACTCCCCCTGGACGGGACACTAATCTCTCGCAGGTTAGCTTCCAGCAAGTGCTGGTACTCATTTGCCTACCCCGGAAGGATAGAAAGCTGAGTTGGCTTAGGCCCAGGAATAATTATGGTAAGTAGAGCAAAGTGTTAATAATGACAAGCATTATTCATCAGCTCATTAAACGTGTTCGCAAAAGCACTTTAAATTGTATAATAAATAGTTTGAAATAAAAACAAGGAAAAGGTTTAGTTGCACCTTGAACAATAAAGGTAAAGGGTTAAGTTCAAATATTTTCTCAACAGAACTACAAACCTGAACCAGAGCAAAGTATGCCTGTAACGTATCCTTCAGTCCTTCTTGAATGAACTAATGGAAAAAAAGAACAAAAATAAGAAAAAATGAGGCCAGAGGGAAGGGTGGTGAGTGAGGGAATAAAACGCTGAGGGGAGAGAAAAGCGAAGATGAAGTAAGGGAGAAAGTTGGAGATGGGTAAAAAGAGGGAAGTGGAAAGTTAAGGGGAAAGAAGGGGTAGGGTGTGAAACAGAAGTTAAGATACAAATGGAGGGGGTAAGATAGAAGTTAAGGTGTGAGGGGCGAGAGAAAATAAGGGGAAAACTTAAGGTGTAAGGGGAGGGAGAAGGTAAAAAGGGAAAACTTTAGGTGTAAGGGGAGGGAGAAGGTAAGAAGGGAAAACTTTAGGTGAGGGAGGAGGGAGAAACGGGGAAAGTTCAGGTGTGAGGGGAGGGAGAAAGCAAAAAGGGAAAACTTCAGGTGTGAGGGGAGGGAGAAGGTGAAGAGCGAAAACTTCAGACGTGAGGGGAGGAAAAAGGTAGGAGGGGAAAACTTCAGATGTAAGGGGAGGGAAGGTAAAAAGTGAAAACTGTAGGTGTGAGGGAAGGGAGAAGGTGAAGAGCGAAAACTTCAGACGTGAGGGGAGGAAAAAGGTAGGAGGGGGAAAACTTCAGATGTAAGGGGAGGGAAGGTAAAAAGTGAAAACTGTAGGTGTGAGGGAGGAGGGAGAAAGGGAAAACTTCAGGTGTGAGGGGAGGGAGAAGGTGAAGAGCGAAACTTCAGGCGTGAGGGGAGGAAAAAGGTAGGAGAGGAAAAATTCAGATGTAAGGGGAGGAAAGGTAAAAAGTGAAAACAGTAGGTGTGAGAGAAGGGAGAAGGTAAGGAATGATATGATCATGATGGGAGGGTAAAGGAGAAAAAGGGGAAGGACGGAGGAAGTTCAGGTATGCACCTTATCTTGTTGGAATATATGTGGCCTGAGCTGATCTATGATTCCAAGTACGTGGCTAAAGAACAGCAAATGTTGCTGATTACTGAATTCGCTAGTGGTCAGGTGGCTACGACCACGCAGAAGTGCAGCGATCACAGGTAACTGCCTGCAATGAGGATAAAAAGAAAACAAATGGATAAGACAATAGCAATAATATAAGTGAGTTATTGCTGACATCATAATTATCGTAACAATTATTGCTGATCATAATTTACAAACTGCTTCAATGCCATAAAAACATTAGGAAGTGAATACAAGACACATAAATCAGATTTGAACTTGAAATCTGAGAAAGCTTTTCAGGAGAACAAAGTAACGAAACTTTTATTGTGCTAATGCATTATCAAAGGTAAATTGCGATCCAAAATGCTTAAAGCCATACTTGTTTTGAACCACCTGTCTCTCCCCATTTTAATTCTTCTAGTAATTCTATTTCTAATTTTGTTGCATTCGGTATTTCTGTCATCAACAGCAGTAACGATTGTTGCAGGACTAAAGAAATGTGACTAATTTACGCTTTGGGCACTCTCAGTCCCCACGGGATAAATGAACACTTCACTTTCTGTTAACCTTCTGTCGTCCCGGAGTTTTTTTTGTTTATTTAACATTTCATTTTTTCACACATCTCTATTCTTTTATTTCCTTTTCTCTTTTACATACTTATCTCATTGTGTCATCTTGATTTGGTTTCCTATATAACCACTATTTATTTATCTTTCATGCATTCACTCCCACGAAGTACTCGAGTCCGAAACGTCAGAATAAAAAGTTATTTTCTTTACGGTGTAAAATTTATCCTTTTTTAAAAATAAATTTTACAAAATATTTCAATATTCTGAACTTCTGTTTTTGTAATCCTATTAGAAACATACTCCATGTATATAAGAAGAATAAAAGAAAAAAAAATCACCAATACAGAGGATATTACATGGACGTGCTGAGATACAAACTCTATCTTCTCCTGTTGAAAGTATCTATCATGAGTGAACGAAGCAAACAACTGAAAGATACTATCAGCACGAGAAGACAAATTTCGCATCCTCAAAAGACTATGTAATGTTTTGTTTATTTTATAGATTCCGTAAATGATCTATTTAATGCCCTGGACGTTTATTTTATTTCAGGCGTTTTATTGGGGCGCTTGATAGATAAGAGGCATCCATTGGACAGATGCGTTTATTTTTACAGTCGATATTTCACACTTCTAAGTAACCGTTTTCTAGCCAACAAAACTACCTGTGATTAGTGCAGTGTAACAAAAGAATGTCAAGTAATTGTTGCAGCAAAGTGCAAGTAGTAAAGATAAGTCAAAAGTTCTTCATTTTCATAGCAATCCTCGTGTAATAAATCGACTGATGAGTGTGGTAATTACTGTTTACACAATGTTCCGCAACCAAGTGAACAAAAATTGTTGCACAAATTACGTTGCAAAATAACAGAAATTTGCTCCATTGACCAAAAACACCGCTCAAACTGTTGCGTAACCTTAAAACTGGATTATTTTAAGTTCTTTCTAATACACGCTCCCTTTAGATACGTGGCGTTTAATGGAGAGGGGCGTCTAACTGAAAATCCTACTTTGACCTGGGCGTCTATGAGAAACGCCACGTTTAATAGAGAGTGCGGGTTAAATAGAGAGAAAATGCTGGTTCTTAATCAGTATTTATATAATAAGGTCTAACTGCACATCACAGTATGATAACCAGTGTTATACCAGAACTAGGAATTAATTGCGTTCTCGTAGAGAACGCATCTTAATTTGGTTTCGCAAGTGCGAGAAATCGAACATTTTTATGAAGAATGCAAATTGGCGGCCCCTTTTATTGTAATTGCTTTAACTAGCACTTACAATACACACTTACGTATTTATAAGTTAAGTTTTGGAGAAGAAATTCATACCTTATCAGCAACATAGGATGCTTTACGGCGAGTTTACGACACTGGAGACTAGCATTGTATGCTCGATCTTCATACTCCTTGCCTGGCTTAGCATCAGCAAGTGTTGACACCAACCGATGGCATAACACATCCAGCTGCAGGCAGCAATTCACAGTAAAGTAGTGTCAGCGGTACGTTTAAGTAGGGTATTCTTAGGTGCCTAGTTATTGATAATAGTGTAGGAATAATGCGTGGTGATCGGATTGATAAAATACTTGGCAGCGAGGATATGCAAACATTTTCAACATCCAGCAGCATACATAGAGGGTATTACACGGTGGTACGAACATATGAAGTTTATCTTTGTGTTGAGAAAATAGTTTGCAAGTGAGCACAGTGAACGAGAGAAATCTTTTTTCCATAAGAAGATAAACTTCATATATTCAAGCCAACGTGTAATTTTCTTTTTAATACATAAATAAAAAAAAATAAATCCCTAATGACAAATTCCCTAAAGCAGCTTTTCCCAATCAGTGTCATGTTAAAATCCCATTCTCTCCCAGTTAAGAATCCCAACTGGTAGGAGGCAAACCAGTTGGCTATTTACGAAGTGTGGTGAATTTGCCCCTGGGATCACCGAGAACAAATTCATTCAGAAGTCCGAAATCAGGGACTTGAACCTGGGTCTTCCGCATTCAAATCCACAGCTCTGACCACTGAGCTACACTGCCTCCTTAAATATGAGTGTTTCGAAATTAAAAAAAAAGACATGAAAAACAAAGGAATGAGGTCAGCGATATCTTCACTAGTGAGGATATGAAAAATATGTCACTCGTATCCGAGATGTAGTTTCATATGAAATCTATATGAGTGGCGTATTCTACAGTAAAATACTCATATGTATATAATAAAGCTGCAAACAGTAGTTGACAGCAAAAAAGTGTCAGAGGTATGTTTTGGTAGGGTACTCTAGTAGGTGCGTAGTTATTGATGATAGCAGGGTCGAATTGAAAAAATTGGCAGCGACAATATGTGAACTGTTTTTTCAAGTCGAGCACAATGAACAAGTGAATAATAATAATAATAATAATAATAAACAACTTTATTCAGGGCTTCAGTTTTAGGCCGGCGAACGGCGAATTTCGCCGGGTCTGCAAGCCATTTCCTACCTCAGTTCGCCGGGTGAATATCTCTATTCGCCATTAATTCATTTTATGAAAATGACAATTTGGAAATTAATAAGTTCAGTGAGATAAATCATCCATATTTTCACATAAAACTTCCTTAAATGATGTCCGTTGCGTTGACATATCGAACTAGAATTGTCTGACGAGTCCGAAGACCAAAAGTAAGTGCAATATGTTCAGTCTTAAACGACTTCCATGATAGTTAAGGCCTGGTTGCATGGCAGTTGTTTCGCGGACTTGTCTTTCATTGTTTAAAGTGTGACAACTTGATTACAACCATGAGTTTGGACGCATGGCTTGGTATTCAACGGTGTTCCGAAGGTAAGAATAGATTATTAAGTTTGTGTGCTTGATATTTGAAAGGTTCAGTTCAAATTATATCTTACATTTCAAGAGAGCCCATCAAAAACCCGATCCCAACCTTGTAAATACAACGTAACTTAGAAGCATGAATTGTACGTTTTTCATTTTATTTTTTAAAAATATTCCCCTTCTTTGTTTTGATTCGGTATAATTAATTTGGTTGATTGATACTAACTTGCCTAAATGGTTTTAGTTAAATTAAAATGAGAGAGACAAATAATATTTTAAATCTCATTTGAAAGTCTATCAGTTCTGCAAAACAAGCCCCCGAATTTTATCAAACAAAAGGCTATATTTGGGCGAAATCTTACAATGAATAACAAAGAATAAACAGAGTAATGTACGGGATGTCGAGGATGGAATTGGATTGCGACGATTTATCGATCTTTGTTAGGTAAATTAATTTCCGTCACAATTTATACCTGACGTCGAGTCTTATCACAGTTGAGCTACTCGTATTTCTTTTTCTTTTCGCTAGAACGGACTTGGTGGTCAGATAAATAAGTGATACATTTTTTCATTGATCAATGTAATTTAAATTTTTAGCTTGATATCTTTTGATATCTATTTCTCCTTTAGACCAAAAAAAATGCTTATTTGAAGATACTTGGTCTTACTCTTATTGTTACGTTACTTTTATAAAAAATTATCACCAT
>JAOBAY020090516.1:0-10138 GCA_025331085.2 Zoanthus sociatus
ACATTGCACAGCTCAGGTCTGTCGTGCACGTGTTTTTGTCTTGCTCGTTGGCACTTAGCGATAGCTATTACTAGTCATAAACGTATTCAGTATGCGTACCCTAGGTTAAGTCCTGGCTCACGTAGTCATCTAGGATTTTATAAATTGAGACACGTTTAATGACACTGCTCATCAACTGGAGGTCATGCAGTGATAAGGGATGGCTGGAACTGGAGGAAATTGACAATCAGTTCCCTGCACTTAGTCGGATTCAGACGCATGCAACGATCCGACGCGAAATTGCTTATCTCGTTACCGATGCACGGCAGATAGCGAGCACCTCGGAATGACGACCTCGTATATGGTAGTATCGTCGACGTATTCGGCCAATTCGTTACTAAACGGTTCACTAATATGACGAACAGTATGAGAACAATTTTGGTTCCCTGAGGAATGCCCCCATTGGGCCGTACAGATGTTGAAAGCGTACCACTAAATGACACCTTTTGAGGTCTATTAGTCAAAAAGACACCCACCCACGGTGAGCGATATATGTTAACGCCGAAGCAGGTCAAGCTTGAGATTGAGATAGAGTTGGGAGTTTGCATGTTTGAACTCGAACAGATAATTCAATTTTCTCTTAAATAATTAAGGAGATCCGCTACCTTAACTGAACTGAAATAGGCATATTTTTACAGTTTTAAAACATAAAAAACTACAAAAGGGTTTTCGTATCCCGGATCAGGAAAATGAAACTTAAGCTTCCGGCCGGCAGTAATTAAAAAAATAAGATGATCTTCGGTGAAAAAGTAAACATTTTAAAACACATGACTAATCAGGTTATTTATCAGATGTTGTTTTTTCTATTTTCATTTTTCGAATCGTGTTTTTAAAAGTCTAGTTTGATACTCTTCTCAGGAGAAATTGATATTTGTTTTACCATTAACTTGTCGCAAGTTAGTCATCGTTAACAACTCATCACAATATGGGCTCAGATTTCCCTGGCAGGATGTGTCACACAGCGTTGGGTCAAGCCATAACATTAGGTGAAAGTTCTGGAGACCCCTGGCTCTGAAACACGAAGGCGACCAATACCTAATAATGTTAAACAGGCTTGTATGTATTTTTGGACTAAAGGTTAGTGACATTCCTAATTTGCTGTTAAGTTTATTAATCTATACAAGCTAGAATTTTATTACATGATGACAGAGTTGCTCGTTCTTTTGCGTGTTACTGTTAGTTTGTTAGTTGTGGTTTCGGATCGTCGTTGTTTTTGCTGACTGAATAGAATTTTCTCTTGGGTTTCAATCTTAAATAACTTTTCGTGGCATTGTAAAAGGTCTTAAAACACAAGCAAGTGTGTCTGTGTCCCCTAATTATCAATGGCATTCCAAGGATGAAACAGCTGTAATGTATGCCAAACTTTACTTCCTAGTTACAAAGTATTTCGTCCAGATTTCTTTGTATGTTTTCAACTCTTGCCAATATTTTTTAATTAAAAAAACTTAAAATAGTTACCTGGTTTCAATTTGGTAGAATTTGAGACAGAAAGCAAAGCTGAAAATGTTTACAGCGTGCGATGTTGCCTGACGTTACTATTTTTAGTATATGATAACGATTGTATACACAAAAGCAAGACTTGATCACATGATTCGAGCTTCAAAGAGCTCAAACTGGTATCATTATCATAAAATGGAATCGGATAGATTGATGGCTCATACATACTATGTTCAGATTCCAGTGATTGACTATTAAAGTCTAAATATTTGGCAATGCCGCCTAATAATCGAAGCCATTTACTGAATGATTAAAAAGGTTTTAAACACGTGTTTTTGTTCCTGTGCAATCATCCACAGGTAGCCCAAGCTATTTTGTGACAATAACATATTGCATCATGTGATGGTAAATGTAAGGGATTTACAACATTACTACGAATAACTATTGTGCACACAACCAAGTTCGCACTTGACTGCCCCACTGAGTTTGAATTTTTGCTGGACTGTATGACGTTTGGCTTACAAATGGCTGAAATTGTAACATCAATATTTCGTTGAGGATTCAAATACGATTCAACTTTGTTGCAAGCTTATAATTTTATCTCCAAGGTAGGATTTCAAAAAATATTGGAGATTTACGAGCGTTAGAGTTTGTGCGAGTCGATGGTATGTTTCCAACCTTTTCTTTTGATATATATTTCGCCGTTCTTGTTTCTCCCAGCACCAGAAACTAACTCAGAACATCACATAATGATGACAAAATACCACACAAGTCAAAGATATTGAGATATTTCGAATTTTTATTTCATTTTGAAAACTTTTCGAGCACAAACGTAAAATCTCATACATTTACTTTATAAATGAAATGATGTAATATATTAGTGTAACAAATATAACTTGAGCTACCTGTGTAACAACTTGAATGAAAATTTGAACTGGCCTGGAGTTATTGTTTTTTGAGTAAACTCAAAAAATCGATTATTAGTTAACAGCCATATGGAAAAATTATAATGAAACTACAAATCCTAAAAACAATTCTGACTTGTAGGTCAGTTTTTTTCACAAATTACTCAAAAACAAACAGATCTGAAAAGCATTAAGTCTAATGATAATATATTAGTCTAAAAACAACAATTAACTATTCTGCTGAAACTTATCATTCCTACTTATACTAAAGTTTTAAATCTTATCTTTTTTGTCAAAAATCCTTAATTTCAGTATTTGATTATGTTATGTTGGATGGAATAAACACGTTTTCATTTTTCGGTTTTCACTATAAATGAGTTTAATTTTAGGATGCTCTGTTCGATAAGGGATACATTAACTTGATAGAAACCATATAATTTATGTTCATTTTTTTGTTTTAAACAAATATTAAGTAACAATTCATTTGACTTATGCTTTAGTCAGAAGAACTTCTACTCCTTTCCATGGGGCATGAATGGGCTTGCCCCTATAGGTTAAGATGTTGATAATTATAAATAATGCTGATCTTGTCTTGGGACTTGGGTTGAGAAGAACGTGGGATCCCTCGGAGTGTAAGGTTCGCTTTGGTATCAGGTTTTTGCGCCTTTTTTATTCGGTGTGGTGTTGACAGTTGTTTTTTTTTTCGATTTCTCTTATAACAAAAAGCTGTGGAAAATCATATTTCAGTGATTTGCGTTATTTTAAGTGGGGTTTTTTGCTTTTATTTACCACTTTTTCCTTAGACCCTGGGAGATTGAATGCATTTTGAACCCTTTTGACATGAAATAGCTCCAAGGGCGAGGGTTTTGTTAACATTTGACACAAGTTACGCGTCAAATCCCAACTTGGTCTGTAGAAGGAGGCATTAGAACTTCATAAACCGATCCTTAATTGTTCCTCATTACAGCTGATAAACATCTCCGAGAGGCAAAAATCTTCGTAATTGTTTTTAGGCGTTGATAATTATAAATAATACTCTTGAGCAGAAAATGGGGCGGTTGCTGACAGTAATGTACGTTTTGCCATCAGGTCCGTATAGGAGAAGGCAGGGCAACTTCATAAACCTAACCCTATCATGTACAAAAAAATCACTGTTTGCTACGATTAGCAAAAGCCGCTTTTATTGTGATAATGTAATGGTTTTTTAATTATTACTGTATCCGTAGATAAAACCTTTTTAATTTTTTTGTCATGGAGAGAGAATATTCTCTAAATCGAGATCATTATTGAGTCATTTCTATTTTGTTTCGTTTTGTTCATGTCTGCGACAACTAATGTTTGGAAAAATTGTTATTTCTCGTCTGATAGACATTTTTTTTTTGCGGTTTTTTGCATGATACAAATCTATAATATTTAAGCTTTGGATCCATACTAGTTACGCTAATATACCGCTTATAGTTCCTCTTTCTTGCATTTGCCGTCCAAACATTGTTTACAAATTGTGCAAACCAAAAACAACATGTTGCATGAAAGGCAGTACCATTGTTCTTTTAAAAGTACGTGATCCGGTGTCTTTTGTGTTTATAGCATAATAGCGGTTTTTGTTGACTTTTCTATCCCAAATTGTCCCTCATTACAGTTGATAAACATTCCTGACAAGCATAAGTTCTATAATTGTTTTTAAGTGTAACTTTTCACGGTATTTGAAATAATTATATGAAGTACAATTTAGTCTTAAATCGTTTTCGTAGACTGTGCAAACTGTTTTAACAATTTAAAAATGTCGCGTCTGGAACAGTACTCAAATCAAGTAAAATCTAACTGAATTAGGATTGTATATTAATTAGGCTATCATACGACTTGTGTTTCTTAATTTTAAGCCGTCCGAAATTTGCGAAATTTTCGGAAAAATTGTAATTTCTCGTGTAATAGCTGGCGCCTTTTCTTGCGGTTTCTCGCATAGTGCGTTGTACTGTTTAGATGTCTGGTAACTTAGCTACTGAAGTTTATGAAAAAAGATCTATCAATGACATAAACTCACAGTATTCCTTTTATTTTCTTGCATTTGTCTTTTATGGTCTAGGTTTATTAAACGAAGGCAATGGTGGAACCAACAAACAACAATTCAACGAAGCACACTCGGGAAGCTACAAGAGAAAGCTGGCATCGTTTTGTCTATCTCGAGCCCGCGTTGTTCCTGTACTCAATTGGAGACTTTATGAATTATACAATTCAACAGCAATATGCTTATTATCGATTAGCCCAAGAACATGGGCTCCCTCTGGAATACATGATGGAAACAACTGGAGGTTGTGGTGTCTTGGCACAAAACAGCACAAATAGTATACTTTTGGATATAGAAAGTAAGGTACGCTTGAGGGTATAGAAAGTAAAACTGCCAATGATGTAATTGAGATATTCGGCGGCCACAAAACATAAAGCTTTCTAAAAAATAACCTACTTGCCTATCTTCATTGTCAAGCTAAAATAAAACAAAAAAAAGGAAGCTGTATACTTTTTCCCTGTTTTTTTTTCTTGCAACTGATTTTCGTTAATTGCTCTTCATCACATTGCCTCAGTCCTACTCATCGTCATCTTGTTATTCTTGTTTTTCATTTACGACTCCACCTTCCTCTTCATGGCTATCCATTTTTCAATTTTTATCTGTCTCCCTTTCGATCGTGTACTGATTTATCTTGAACTTCTTGCTCTTCCTTTTCATTTACTGTTCATTATAATCTTCCTCCTTTTCATCATCGCTCACTTTATTATCTTTGGCCTCTTCCTCTTCATCACTATCTAGTTCGTCACCATTATGTAGTTCTTCATTATCGAACTCCCTTTAATCATCTTCCACTTTTTTTATCCCCTTGTTCTTCTTCTTGTTCTTCTTCCTTGTTCTTTTTGTCTTCTTCTTCTTCTTCTTCCTCTTCTTGTTTTTGTTCTTGATCTCCTTGTTGCCTTCTTGTTGTTGTTGTTGTTCTTTTTCTTCTTCTTCTTCTTCTTCTTCTTCTTCTTCTTCTTCTTCTTCTTCTTCTTCTTTTTCTTCTTCTTCTTTTTCTTCTTCTTCTTCTTCTTCTTCTTCCTCTTCTTCTCCTTCTTCCTCCCTTTCTTCATTTTTTTTTCTTTTTATTTATTTTATTTATTTATTAAGCTTCGCCTTAGAAATAAACTAAATGGCAATACAATTTTCTTCTTTTCCTTATTCTTGTTTTTATTCTTGTTGTTCTTCATCTTCTTCATCACCTCTTCTTCTTCAGCTTCATGCCAACAGCTGTATATAAGGCTGCTAATATTCGATTCACTATTTTTATATAGTTTTAAGTTGCAATGCCCTCCGCCAACGTGGCCTTAGTGCCATACTTGATGACTAGTACAGCTATTTAGTAGAACAGGCAGTAGAATGAGCTCAACCCTGAGTCTTCATACAGTAGACTGGCACCAAGCTAAGGTGGCAGTTCATTTTACTCTACGCGAACCGTTGCACGCAGAGTCGTTTATGGGATTCGTGACTTGATTTACACTGTAGGACTGACTAAGAACATGACGCAGTTATGGAAGTCGTTTTACGTCATTGTTTACAAACTGCCATGTTAGCATGTAAGGGTCTCAGTCTACACGCAGAGGAGCGTATGATTTTTGCTAACGATTTGGAAAAGCTGAAAAGGAATTGAGCTAAAGTATTTTGGTCTATACGTGCATTTTCTAAAAATATATCAAGATAACGAAAATGTCGAAATGGCTGAATTTTTGAAACGTTATTATTTATTTACTTTCTGCAAGACCTAAATTTTGTGAAACTAAAACATTGATTTCATTAGAATCCGCATGATATAAATGTGTGTAATCTAAAGCCAGAATAGTTTTTATATTTCTTATTTAACTCTTAACAAAACAGGATACTACATAGGTCTTCGAAGAACGAATTTTACTTTCAAGTTTAGCATATCGTATAAAAGTACGTTTTACTGTATTTTTGTGTTGTTGCAGGGTGTTTCCATTACAATTACATCTTTGACAGATTTCCTGGCCTTTGTTATTGGTGCTACGACGGTAGGTAGTATATAATTGGTCAAAATTAATCACCAGGTTCCATCAGCACGCAGAATAACAATACATATTGCACGGCAAATAATGCTCTAATATTTTAACAGCTTTTCAGTTGAGTTTTACTATAGTCAAGTGTTTTGCTATATTCACAGTACTCAACCATCACCTCGTGGAAAACGTCAGAAATAAAATCAAAAAGGCGATTTTTTAATGTTTAAAATGGGCTTACTCCACTTCCCTATTTTTCCTTTACCACATGTTTTACCAGTTTATGTGCAGATACTTTCTTCCACCTCATCATTTTTTTAAGATTATCTGTAAAATCACTCATCATCTTCAATTACAATTTATGCTGAGATACCACATTCTTTCTCCTATAGGTGCTTCCTGCGTTACGGTCGTTTTGTTTATTTGCTGGGATAGGTGAGGTTATTGTACTTTTAATTGGAGCTGTTCGGTATTCATAGAATTGACTGTTAAACTGAGCTGATTTTACATTAGACAAAGAAATTCATCAGAAACAACTAGCAAGCTATTTGTGTAATTATTTTTTTCGTCATGCTTTATTAGTTTAGGTATGGAAATGATGTTTATTAAGAATGGACCTCAATTAAAGATAGAACATAGAGGGGATCCCATGACTAGGAGCGAGCAACTCCCATACTAGGCCTGTGTCACGACCTCTTCACGGACTGGTTTATTTTTAGGTCGCTGTTCACAGGAAATTTCAAGTGAAGTTCTGGTCCTTGGTAAGATGATACAACAAACACTTTCTTCTACGAGACTTCAAAGTCTTCGTCTGACTTTTAAATTACCAGAGGAATGATGCATTTCATCATCACTGCTGTCCACCATTTTGGTTTCGCTTTGATGGTAATACAAACTTTCTGTGACGTGAGTGATAAAGTATGGACGCATGTGATTGGTCTGAATTTGCGGGAACTATGAATTAAAATAACGTCGGCTCGTGCTAACGCCGTGACACAAAAATGTGGTAGTTGCTCCCTCCTACTTATGGGCTCCTGACATAAGAAATTCGAATAACGTGAGATGTTAGAGACGGGGGAATCAGAACCAAAATATTTAAGTATTGAATTTAAAAATCGAGAAAGCTCATCAAAAAATAAAAAATGACGAAATATTTTAAATCTTACTTGCAGTTTCAAAGAAGGAATCGGTGTGTTACAAAAATAATCCTCCCAAGTTCGTAGTATACCCATTTTATACTCATTTGGCTACTCATTGATGCAAACGTACATACGTATAACTTTATTTACCCACGGATTTTCATTAGTTAATGACTTAATTACATAATAAAAGTAAATTGAAATGATACCGCTGCCTGGTTAGCCTTTAATTGGTAAGGTGTCAGTCTGTCATGCGGGAGGCTCGGTTCAATTCTCGGCCGGACCAGCGATCAGGGTCTTAAAATAATTGAGGAGAAAGTGCTGCCTTTGCTCTAACATCTGCAAACGGTTAGACTTTCGCGTCGTCTTGGATAAGGACGTTAAATCGTAGGCCCTTGGAGACTTCTTTGTTTATGTGTGTCAGTCATGTGAAAAGGTTCCATCCACCTTTGAGTAGTAAAGATGGTGTCTCCAAGTAGTAGGCCTTTGGCTGGCTAAATAAGAATTGACACCTAAATAAAGTTGTTAATATTATTATTATTGTTGTTGTTATTATTATTATTATTATTATTATTATTATTGTTATTATTATGCAAACACCTGTCTTAACCAGTGATTTAAATTTGATTTAAATTGCAAATGATTGGTAACCCGTTTATGGGAAGTTGAAGGTTCCACTCAACACTACAAAAACCGAGCGATGATAACCGCCGGCTCCATTGAGCCTGTAGGCTTGGAAAAGGATTTGACTTTTATTTTTATTTCCAGATTTGTTCGCTACTTAGGTATAATAACGTAAACCGTCTGACGGTTTCAACACTCTCCAACTAAGATTATGAAACCATTTGAATGGTGAAAGTAAATGAAAGGTCATTTTTTTAAGTTTTCTTATACACTAACCCAGTCTCGTGTTTTTCCGTGTCCCTAAATAGGAATTCTGGCAGATTTTGTCTTACAAGCAACATTTTTCACGGCTTGGATGACAATTGATGCTCGAAGGTGAGGCAAAGCAACTCTGTAATCCGTCGTAAGCACATTTGTAGTTTAGGAAGAATCTTCGAAAATTTCCATTTAACGCTTCTCTCTTTCGTAAAGTGATCCAGGTTACTCTGTTCCGTGCTGTTTGTTTTACCTACTAAATTTACTCTTTTAATTTACGCTTATTGCTTTTAAGCTATCTTATTAGTTCCTAACTAACTATGGGAAATTTAATATTAGATTTCATAGACCAAAAATTTGGAATTTCATAGAAGAGATTGTGAAATTTGCTTCTCTTACATCATTTCAAAAGTATATCAAAATGTTAAATTTCTTTCAAATCTGATTAATGCATATATATTTGTTTTGCCTTCTCTTTTGCACTTATTTCCACTGTGAACATTGCAAAATAATTTTACTTCTTAAAACAAAAAAAAAGCATAAACACTCTCAGAAAGATGCTTGTCAATTCTTTTGTTTAAAACCAACCTCTCACCCATTTAAGGCTGATTCAAACTGATAGAGGGCCATCCAGTTGGCTATTTTATTAACGTGGACAAACTCATTCAATAGTTGGAGTTGGGAATTTGAAATCGGGTCATCGTTGACTCTGACCACACCCACGCTGCCTCACTAGTGTCTCACTGGTGTTGCAATCTCGATGAAGACGCCTATTTATTAAATTGTGTACAAAATTGAGAATATTGTTTTTAACGTCTTTGATCTTTCATATTCAACATGTCGGCAGACAAGACAAGGGCCGTGACTCCTGCTGCTGTTGCATTAAACTTTCTGACTCCTACTCAGAGTCTGAGTGCGGAAGGAAGGACAATCTGCAGGTGTTCTTTGGGAAATATATTGCTCCGGTGTTTCTTTCCTTTCCTGGAAAGGTAAGTCTGCTCAAAACTGTCATGTTTTTGTGGTGACGACTTTGGTATACAATAACAACAACCACAACAACAACAAGAACAATCTTTATTTCTAAGAAACAATTTACAAGTACAACACCGCCTGCTTATATCGAAGCTAGTCAAGGCAGGCGTTGAGTGGACGCATCATTAGAAAATTTACAGTTAAATAAAAAAACAAATACGGAACGTTAATAGGTCATGTAATTATAATATACAAACACGAAAAAGAGAAGAGTACATACATAATCAATTGTGCAGTTACTTAGAGGACTTATTGCTTTTTAACTTCTGATGTAACTAAGTTTAGGTATGCATAGCTCTCCTGAGTTTTAAGTATATCAAGTAAAATTGTGTAAACTTTTTCCTTGAAAATGGCAGCTTTCAGTTCCATATTTTTGCCAAATTTTAGCAAGTACGTCAGCAAAAAGATACAATACTTGATGTAGCCTGTATTTTGTATACACTCACTAACTGCTACTACTAAAGTTCCTGTTAAAGAAAAACTAAGAACAATCTACTGACCTGTGTATTGGTCTTCAAAGATATTTATGAAAAACGATTTTATCACCTGTATATTACCTATGTATTGGTTATATTCACTCGAGGATATAACACATTATTATTCATTCAAAATATTTCCCCGTTTCTGATTGGTTAAAACCACACGCATAATTCGTCATCTTGAATCAAT
>JAOBAY020090527.1:0-10137 GCA_025331085.2 Zoanthus sociatus
ATTTTGATTGGCTACGCTACTAGTGGTCTAATAGTAATAGTCATCGAGTAGAGAAAAGATGGCGGATCAAAATAGTATTAAGCCCCGTTTTACTATAGAATCAGAGGATTTCAGCAATAATTTAATTTGTACATCCTTTTTTGACCAGTTACTAGGTTTATACTAAAACTATCAGACCTCTAGGCCTCATGGATTACGAGTTTGAATAGCATATTCGGCCTACGGCTACTCGTAGTCCAGGAGGTCTTGAGGTCCAATTGCTAAGTAGAAGCAGTAGTAGAAGTATTAATAGTACTTAGTGATAATAGCAGTAATGGTAGTAATAGTCACATAAGTATTGGCGTTGTTAATAGTAATAACAGCAGTAATGTATATATAGCTGTAATAATAAAATCTTTTGTAGTTGTAGATATATTAATTGACTAATCCGTAAGAAGACACTACATATCGGTAGTTATTTGTTTCTTGATTGACTAACATGAAAATTATTTTCTTTTGTAGCATCCTTTTTTGAAACAAGCCAAACCTTTGGCAAGTCTGGTGCCACTAATTCTGGCAGCCAAAGAAGCTACAACAAGGCATAACTGAAAGCACGTACAATTCTTTAAAATTTTTTTTTTACACCTTACAAGTACTCAATAATAACGGAAACGTTATAGGAATGGTCTTCGTACATTCTGTCTAGTTTCTCCTATATGAATGACTGGAAAATGGCCTCCGTCAAAGTAGTGTTGTAAAGTAATCAATTTTCCAACAAAATGCCTTATGCAAATTCAAGATTTTAAGTCTTGTTTATAGAATTTTAGTCTAGTGTCCATGTAATGAAATATGTTTCTATAATGCAGAAATGAGGTTGGTTAATCCTCACCCCAAAATTTATCTTACATTAAATGCATGTAGAAGATAAATAATATATACACTTTAAAATATCTGATCCTAACCTTTTTCTTTATTGCTTTGTTCTCTGTTTAGTGCGGAAAAAATGGCCGAATGATGTTTGTTTTATAGTTTTAAATCTCTATTTTATTCACATTTGTCAGAAGAATGAAATTCTTGCCGACATAAATCAGAAAGTTGTACTAGAGAAGTGAACTTGAAAAACTCCTTCATTTCATGTGTATAAAGGTCAATCTGCAAAGGCAATTTTTTGAGATTTGTGTTTCGTTTTTGTTGAATAAAGAATAAATGGCATTTTTTAAAGACCAGGTTTTCCAGTTAACCAAATCTCAACTGTGAATAGTAATCATCTGTTATCAAAAAACAAGTTCCTGTTCATTCATCTCATTCGTTTACTGCAACTGAATGAACATACTTCAGCATGCTGATTGATTTTAAATAGACAGGAAGTGATATTGACTTTATTTCTCCTTATTTTTATGTATCGAGGCCAATGTTGCAGATAAACTTTCAATAGTAATGCTTTTTGTTAAAATTGTCTGTGCCATGTTTTTGGTTCAAGATATGTTATTTTATAAACATTTAAGATACCATAAATGTTAAAATTAGATGTTTTCCCAAGTTATTTTTATTGTACGACCAATATTTTTTATTCTATAATTTGCCGTGGTTATTTTAATGCTGTTTTGTGCTTCATGAAAGAGATAACAGCACGGCCAAGTTTCACTTAGGTGAATACTGTAAATTGTATGGAAATCGCTTTATAGAATAGTACTATAAAGTACTTACGTAAATTGGCGACTGTGCACGTTAGCAGGCGTTATTTCGAATCCGGACTGGAGATAACAAAAGGTTATAAGTTAAAAGTGTAAAGAATTCAACATTCTCAGTTAAAGTGGTGACTCGAATCAAAATGTTACCAGTTTATTAGTTGTTTATGTATGAATATGTCATATCGAGACTATAATTACTGGTAGATATAATTTAAGGATACATTCAGTAATATATATTACATTAAAAATGAATCCAAGATAAATAAATACTAGTATTGAAAGCAAATCGTCCAGTATTAAATTGCTTTTCCCTGGTTTTGGTCTGACAGTAATTCTCCAGGTTAAGCGTTATTTAACCATATATAGCAATGTCACTTTTACCAAAGCATGTAACCAATGTCTTTTCTGAGCCAAATTGAAACTATTTAAGGGTTAATGACTGGAAGTGAGTGGTTTGTGTACATATACACCCACGCACTGGCGATACAATGAACAAGAAATCTGAATAATGAACAAGGCGAAAGCGGAGTTCATTTTATCGCCAGCAAGTGGGTATATATGTAAACAAACTACAAAAAGAAAGTAACTAACCCTTTAATAAGCAACCTGAGTTCACTGCATTGCAAGGCGCACCTAACACACTTAACGAACTTGAAGCAAGAGTCGAGTTTGATCAAACAAAATTTTTTAAATTAAATAAGTACATAATTAAAATGGCATATTAAGTTCAAATAGAATAAAATAGAAATCACAAAAAGTTGTACAGGAAGAAAGATTTAAAAAATAGAACTGAAATTTGTCAAAAGCTGAAATTAAATCATAATAGAAATGTAGCAAATACCTTGGTTTAGAGTTTATCAGCATGTCTTTTGGGAAGTAAATTCAAGCTTTAATAAAACATTAGAAGAACTCAACATTATTTGATAAGTTTTCACATGTTGCCATCCCCAATCGACATCTTACCAGAACTGCCATCTTAAAGTGAACTTGTTAAAACAAGTCAGGAATCTGCATATTTTTGCTTCCAAATGTTTGCCACCATAAAGCAAACCAATTACAATAATTGTAAATCCGGTATTCAGTAAATCTGGCAAAGGACTAAATTCCATTTAAAAAAATCAAACAGAAAAACTGGATCAAAACTATCCTAAACTGCTTCACAAAAAACCCAAACTTCAAACTTATCTAAAAGGTGGGAAAATTGCTGGACGAGTGCCAAAAAGGCCACCGAATTAAATAACTTGATTGTATACTTTGATAAAGGGCAATTTTTGCTGGATGAAAAGCTCAGTAAGAACCATTTTGTTGATATAGGCAGTGGTTTGAATGTTTTTGAAGACTCATCCATATGTTATGATTTTGTGACGGTTAGTGACAGACAACACATAACATGTACATGTGGTCGATTTTGTCCACTTTCATGCACAGATTTTTACAATGAACGAAGGTTGCTTATTAAATTATTTCATTCTACAACTAAAGAATTGACTGTGGACAGATCTTCTGGTGTCTTTGTAATGACAGTACTGTGTACAATCAATTCTTTTCCACTTTCCAGAGATGCTGGTGTCACTGTATTGTGCAATGACCAGCCCCACTATGTAGTACTGCATACAATCACTGTCCATATTCCTGATCTGGTGTCAATGTATCGTGTAATGATCAGCCCCACTATGTAGTACTGCATACAATCACTGTCCATATTCCAGATCTGCTGGTGTCAATGTATCGTGTAATGACCATCGGCCCCACTATGTAGTACTGCATACAATCACTGTCCACATTCCAGATCTGCTGGTGTCAATGTATTGTGTAATGATCATCAGCCAAGTTTCAATGCAGTACTGCATACAATCAATTTTGTCAATTTCCCAGACCCGTTGGTATTGTTGAGTCATGCATTGATCCTAATACACACTTATTATCAGAAAAAAATTCAGAATAAATTGTTTGCTTCTCTGTGTTGGGCCCTCATTACAATACAAAGAATTTCAATAAAAGCTTTTCAGGTATTGTATTCCATTTGTCTGAATAGTTCAGGTTCGATTTGTTTTGAGATTCATTCATTATTTGCTTTCAGGAATATATCACTTGCTGGTTGAAGGAGTTTAGAAATTATTTGAATGCAAGTCTGAATAGATATTTGCACAGTTAGACAAATTGCAACAATGCACCATGCATTTACCGCAAAGCTGTGAGCTGCTAACTTAACTGTGTTGCAGAGACTTATGCTAGCAACGATGATGTTTGCCATGTGTGATCCCACCATACAAATGCCACAATAATACAGGACCATACTAGCAGAAGTGTGCATGTTTAGAATGATGAGAAATGCTACATTTGATGTGATACAAATAGCACTGTTAATGACCTTTATTGGACAAAAGCTCCCCAACACAAATGGAGTTAATATCCCAGCAGTCATGAGTCGAGCATGAGGCAGCCAGAATTTGATTCTGTGTTTAATAAAATCCAAGGTCTGTTTCCAGTCTATTGATGACCCACAGCCACTGTATCTGTATAAAGCCGTTGTTTGCACTAAAGTAACAGCAGGATATGACAGTTCCTGGACAAGGGATATTACTGTACATGTTGATGAACTGCTAAATGCAGGGTTTTCTGTTCTGCATGGCCAAAAGCTGAGGAAACAAACAAAGAAATGTAAAAAAACTCAAGTATAGATAGCACAAACGTGGTAGTAGTTAACTTGAAGCTACACAAGCATTGTGCTTTTACCATTATGTTCATTTTAGGAACCTGACCTTTTTGCTAGCTATGCCATGCTGACGAGACCTAGAAATCTCAAAACAGCTGCTAATAAGATCTAGTGAAGGCAGCTAGCCTGCTCAGGGGAAGCCCTGGCGTTCTACTACATGATGAGGCCTAGAAATCTCAAAACAGCTGCTAATTAGATCTAGTAGGGCAGCTAACCAGCCCAAGGGTAAGCCTAGGTATTCTACAACACGAAACAGCTGTCCATGGCTGCTAGCAATCAGGCTCACTATTTTTTATGGTAGTTTAAAATGGTAAAGCCCGCTATATACTAACATGGTCATAGTGCTCAATATAGTGGCTTCAAGTTAGCAGTTAGAACATTTGTGCTTTCTATACTTGAGTTCATCTTTATAGCCACATCCCACAATTGGACAAGCATTGCACTTTAACCATTACCTATATAAAAAAGTATTACCAAATATTTGCATTAAAAATAACTTTGTTATGTAAAATCTGAATGATAACCAGAATATAATCAGCAGGATGACTATCTGCGTAATATACTCACTCAATGGTGGAACCAAGGTTGAGATTTCCTGAAATTAAGTAAGTTATGACCGCAGAGGATCCTGGGAGGAATATAGCAAGACCAGCCAAGGAGGTAGTTGTGTCAAACAGTACACTAATAGTGGCAAACAACAACAAATAAATAATGTAATGCAACTAACATTTTAAATTAAGTTGTAAAAGCAAACTAAAGCAACAGCTAAAATGTTTTAAAGTTACAAATCAGAATTAAAAATTTTAGAATTATTTTGGTCCAAAAACATCAGACCCTTCTTTCTTTTTACAATAAACAGAAATATTTCAACAATGACTTGCCATCTCAAACATGGCCCTAATATTCAGCTGAGTTTGTAAAGGCTGATTGGTCCATGATTACTCAATAATGGACATTAAATGTTTTCTGCTTGTCCTTTAAAGTTATAAAATCCTGTTTATTTTTCAGCTAATTGTCAATTCACATGGAACTAATTTATGGAAAATAGTTTGGCGCCTTCTGTAGAACACAGATTATGTAAATACTGTTTTAGCCAATGAAAAGCATTAATTTGTAATCAAACATAAAACTGGCCCCAACTTTCAATCAATCAAAAGGCACAGAAATGCCCTATGAAAGCACCGCTTTCAAATGTTTTTCAAATGCTTTAAAGAAGCCACCTGCTACTGCTACTACTAAGGAGTCATTTGCTTTTCAGTCAACGCTATGTAAGTCAGGCTTTGAAGATATGGTACAAAAATATACAATACATATGATTATGAACAGAGCAATAAGTTAGATGTATAATACATTCTGTTGCAGAAACAAGCCTTGAAGTAATCCTGACCTGATTAAATATTAGATCAAGTAATTTGTTTTTCAGTTTCTTTATAATTGATTCAAGTAGTCATTTGTAAAATAATAAGCGAGATTTACTATTGTCAAAAGGCTTAAAAATGAATGAAAAATAAAATTTACATTATTAATTATTATTACTATTATTATTATAGCAGTAGATTACGCATGAATGCCTTAGGTTACTACAGTGTTGGGTGTTACACTACGTGGCCAATCACTGGAAATCTCTTTAAAAAATCTCCTAATTAACTCAATTAAATCTAAGCTAAATAATCAAAAATCCTACTATAATTCTAAATTCCTACAAATAGAATTTATAAAACCTAGATAATACTCACTTTGTTTAAAATGTTGATAATACTGTTTCTAAATTATTCATCATATTCAATCGATCTAATGTTTCTCTTTTTCGTTTTGATTATTTTTGATTAATAAAGAAAATCCTATATGACCTATCTAGAGATATCTTAAGTATAATGTACATCAATTTGAATAGTGTTTATTGTCCTTGATCTAGGATCTTCATATTATTATTATTATCATAAAGAAATGTTCACAGCAAGTTGGGCGCTGGAAATAAGTTTCTCTCGAGGGCAAGCTATGTCTCATAGCTTTAGGCTTGGAGTACTTTTGTTAGGATCCTTGCTGTTCCGAGTAAGGCTGCCTTTTATAAGAGTTCTACTGTTGTTGTGACACCAATCGTCTTCAGATGCTTTCCTAGGTTGTTTGTAACTGTGCCTAACGCACCAACCACTACTGGTATCACCAACGTCTTCATGCTCCACAGCTTCTTAGATCTTGAAATTTCTCAATCTTCGCCTTCTCTTTTTCGAAAATTCCAGAATCATTAGGCACTGCAATATCTATGATAAAGTACTGGTTGTCTCTTATTTACAACTGCCAGATCTGGCCTTTGCACTTGAATTTCCTTGTCCGTTTGGATGTTGAAGTCCCTGAGGAGTTTAGTTCCGTCACTTTCCATGACTCCTTCCGGTTTATGATCATACCAATTGTCAGTAACATCAAATCTGTGCAGTTTGGCAAGGTTCCAGTGGACAATTCTGGCCACGTTATCGTGTCGTTTATATTCAATATTTACCAATTTACTGCACTCACAAACAAGGTGATGTGTAGTCTCATCTTTGGCTCTGCACATTCAGCAAAGTGGGGACAGGTCTTGCTTTTCGATCCTTGCTTTGATCGCGTTTGTTCTTAATGCTTGATCTTGCGCAGCGGCAATCAGTCCCTCAGTCTCCTTTTTTAGGTCACCATTGTTCAGCCAATCCGACGATACCTCACCTCGAACTTCATGTGTTGACGGAGGAATTGGCCATGCAAGGGCTTGTTCTTCCACCCTTCCAATCTGTCCAACTTCTTCCTTTCTTTCAGTTGGATAGGTGTCTCAGCCTCTTCATTCATGGATAGTCCTTCATTTTTGACTGACACAGTCAGTGGTTTATAAGTGCTTGTTTGCACATAGTTTGCCAAACTGTTCTCCTCCACACGAACACAATCCTCAATACTCATGAGTCCATGACCTCCACAACCCCTTGGGAGGTATAAGCGGTCCACGTTGGCTCTTGGATGCAGCATCCCGTAGATGGTCATCCGCTTCCTAGTTTTCCTGTCCATACTTTCTAGTTCCACTTTCGTCCAGTTGATTATTCCTGCTCCATACCGCAGAACTGACACAGCCCATGTATTTACAGCCACGATCACATTTTTTCCATTAAGCTTTGATTTTAACACTATCTACAATCTGCAGAATTACTCAATCTTTGTCTTGCTCTTCATGTAGAAGGTCATCGTGCTCAAGGATACCCTGTTACTTATAGCAGTCTTCTTCCACTGCTTTCATTCTATGGCCACCTGGCAAGTCAGTGCCCTCAGACTTCACTACTTTCCCCCTTTTCATATCGAGGACACCGCATTTCTTCAGACCAAACTTCATTCCCATGTCATCGCTGAACACTCACACTTCATTCACCAGGGAGTCTATCTGATGTTCATCCTTTCCATATAGCTTCAGATCGTCCATGTATAATAGATGGTTGATAGATCTGGAGTCTATCCCAAGTTGGTATCGTCCTGTTGCTCTCTGCAGGATTAACGACAGCAGTATCAGACACATAACAAACAACAGAGGTGACAAGCTATCACCTTGGAAAATACCTCGACGAATTCTGACTTCACCTAGACCTTCATCTGTTGACCACAGCGTCGTTTTCCAGTTCCCCATGCTTTCGCGTACTAATCTCTGGATATTAGGAGCAATACCCATCAGCTGCAGTGGTTCAAGTATCCAAGAATGCAGCACCATGTTGTAGGCCTTCTTATAATCAATCCATGCCATTGCTAGATTTGCTTTCCTGCGCTTGCAATTCTACAGCACTATTTTATCGATTATTAGTTGGTCTTTCATACCTCTCGAGCCCTTTTGGCATCCTTTTTGTTCTTCAGGGATTAATTTCTCCATCTCAAGGTGGTTGTATATTTTCTCAGAGAGGATCCATTAAAGATTTTCCATAACACTGACCAGTAGACAAGTTATGTGGTGGAAGTTTTCCACAGAGTTTCCAAGTGACAGGTCTTTCAGACAGAGAATCATCCTTCCTTGGTTCATCCAGGGTGGTACGTAGCCTGACTCAAGGACTACATTAAGTTGTTCTGTAATGCGCCAGTGAAGGGTCGTAAAGTACTTCAGCCAATAACTTTGCACGCCATCCGGCCCTGGTCCTTTCCAGTTCGCAACCTTCTTCAACTGCTGTTTTGCATCAGTTACAGAAATCGTCACGTTCTCCTGGGCTGCATCCTGGCCAAGTTCTTCTCTCACGTTATCTAACCACTCAGCCTCTCGATTGTGCTCGATTGAGTTATCCCAGATGTTGCTCCAGAAAGAACAACTCTCTTGGGGATTGGTCTTATATCACTCTCCCATGTTATACCATCCCATTCCTGGTACAGCTTCTCCTGGTCATTCTGGAACATACGGTTCTGCCTGTACTGACTTGCTCTTTGTTCAAACCGCCTTAATTTTGCAGCCCTAGCTGTTACTTGCTGCTTCACTTCTTCAGTGACAACAATCAACCCTTTCTTCCTTACATTGTACTTCTTTGGGTGAGTCCCTTAACCATCTTTCTTAGATCCACCCTTTTTCCTTTCCAGCTTACTTATCTCTTTCCTCAATACATCAATTTTGCCCTTTATTCTTCTCTTCCAGAATGGTTCCTTTCTTGTCTCCATGTTTCTTTTCTTTATACCCAAGCTCCATGTGACAACAATAGCTGCCGTCCAAACTAGCTGGTCGGTTTCAGTTATATCTGTAGTTACAATGAACGTTGGTACCTCATTCACTTCCTGAACCACTTTTCGGAGCTTCTTTCCCTCTACATGCTTCAAAGATCTCAGTTGTTCTCTATCATCCTGGTAAATAACCTAATGGTGAGCGTCATCCCTCTCACTCTCTGATTGCTGGTTAGTAGTTTCTTGATCTTGGTTCTGCTCGCATTCATCTCTAGAGGCTGGTTCTCTCTCCCTGTTTCCAATACTTTCATCACCTCTCTCTCTACTCACTCCACGTTTAATCTCCTCCAGCTCAACAGTGGAGAGCCAGTTGTTGTTTCTAATTGCCCATGCTTTGTCTGCTAGGTTTTGTTCAGACAGTTTAAATATTCCTCTATTCTGCCAGCTGTTTAGCATATATCGTATCAATCCGAGTAGAATAGATACAAAGGATCTTCCGTCGTATTTCCAGGCGCTTTAGCGTGGTCGGTAAAACTTGGTTGAACACATAAAAAAAATAGGAGCTCTCTCTTACATGTCTGCTCGCTATACCGCCATTATTATTCTTTATTATTAATGTTATTATTATTATTATCATTATTATTATTATTGTTATTATTATCATTATTATTATTATTATTATTATTATAGCAGAAAAGCTTACTCTCTTTAAAAATATACAACGGCAATCCAGCAAAGAACTTCACCTGTATGCTCTGGAGTGGAAACTTTGCATCAACAATGAAATGGGGGCAACGTTTTCCATGCAAGTCAGTAACCAACCAAGTTGTGATAGCAGTAGCACTGACACAAGTTGTTGAACTAAGCTGCAATATCTGGCCATACAATGCAATAAAAGATATCAAAAGGACTATAACATGTTTTCAAAATGAACCTTGTCAAGGGATTCTGTAATCTCTTGAAACTAAATCCTGGTGCATATGCTGTGGTTTAAATTTGCTCTTTAGATTGAAATTTTCAAAACAATTTTAATTTTAAAAAGAAAGTTCTCCATATATACAATTAAAAATATAAAAAAAAAGGTAAAAAATGTTTAAAAAAGTTTAAAAC
>JAOBAY020090536.1:0-10137 GCA_025331085.2 Zoanthus sociatus
AAAATTTGAAATTTATAATAATATTACTCTCGAATGAAAAACTTGTAATCCTCGACATTGCATTTTAAATAAAATTGCTAAATGACGAAATCCACGGATGAGATGGCTCACAAGCAGCCCTTTGATTTTAATTTAGCCTTGTGCAGGAAAATGGCAGAAAGATGTACATGTAATGCTATTTAACATTTTTTAATCTAGAAAATAACAAAGTGAACAGATCAATGTTCTGACAATTGAATTTTGAAATTTTTCCTGTGTGAAATAACATGTTTTGATTCTGAGACGAAAACATACAAGTATAAAGTTAAAGAGCTTTTAAAGACTGACTTCGTTGTGTCGCAGGAGATATCTCATCTTGCAAAAGGTTGACGAGAAACTCTCTTGGAACTTCTAAATCTGAACCGAAGTTCGCTTTCTTGTATTCAACTTGTGGGATTCATCTTTTACCGTCTGTTTACTTTGTGATGGTCGATGTTTTTCGGTTGGATAATAGTTATTCTACCTACTTATCTGCGGATAATTTTATCCAGAGGATATCTCCTATTCAACCTTCGTGCAACAAAATCGCGTCATCTGAATAAAGTTTATCCGCTGGATAGGAAGTTATCTGGTGGATAGTGCTTATCCAGGCTTCGTACAACCGGGCCCTAGAATTTTAAAATTTTCTTCCTTGGCCCAGGAAAACTCCTGGAATTTTGAAATTTTCAAGGTCCCTGGAAAACTCCTGGGAAAAGTACAAATTAATTTACATGAGACGACGAAAGTTGTAAATTTCATGTTCTAAAGGCATATGAAGTCTTGAAGTGCTTTCATGAGTTTGTGTTTTGGTGCGTGTTTAAAATCTCGCAGGTATTTATTTGGGCGAACCTGGTTGGCGCAGTTGGTAAGATCTCTGCTTTCCAACCACAAGGTCCCCAGTTCGATCCCGACAGTTTGCCGAGATGCGAATATTTGTGTGACCTTTTTTTTCGCCTAAGCCAACTCAACTTTCCATATGAGTAGATGAGTAGCAGGGTTTGCTGGGAGCTAACCTGCGATAGATTAGTGTCCTATCCAGGGGGAGTCAAAGACTCTCATCCGCTTAACACTACAGAAACCGGAGATAAGCGCCGGCTCCGTGGGTCAGTAGGCTCGTAAAGGATCTAGCTATATATATTTGAATTATAGACTCGTGGCTGAAATCCAAAACATTGGTTATGCAAGATTTGCACATGCGTTGTTAATGCGAGGCACAGACAAAAAAGAAGCCCATTATGGACTCGTTGTCTTCCGGCCCGAGTAATACTCATTAAGAATTCCAAAATCACGCAGTTATGAGTTTAGTTAAATAAATATATGAAGGCATGCGGGGGGAGCAAGTTTATAAAAATCCAATATTGAAGATGACGGCTGTTTGAAAACAGCAATGAATACATTGCGTACGAAGGAAACACAAATGAGTTTGACATCTTAGGACGACATGCCAAGATTAAGGGGTGAAACGTTTATCATAAGTGTTTTAAATCTAAATTCGTATAACCTAGAGCCCGTGTTGAGACCTACTTCAGCTTTGAGTTAAACTCTCTTTTGCGGTTTTACTTACCTTTGTGTCGGATTCCATGTCCTGAAAAAGCTGAAGTTAAATGCTCATTGGAGCCGGTGCTTATCTCAGGTTTCTGTAGTGTTAAGCAGATGAAAGTTTTCACTCTCCCTGGATGAGACACCAATTTATCGCAGGTTAGCTTCCAGCTGACACTATAGTTTTATATTTACCCACCTCCATAACCGGGAATGGAGAATTGAGTTTGTGTTTAACGGTACAATCAGGACAATTCTAAGGATTCTTACTCGCATATCTGCAAAAACTGAGATTAACGATGCCAGGGTTCACACGGTCATGAAAAGTCATGGGATTTGAAAATGCATTTTCCAGTCCTGGAAAAGTCATGGAGTTTTGGGAAAATGGTCAAGGTCATGGAAAATTTATGAAAATTTATTTTTTCTTGAGCTATGGTTTTTGGTGAATAATTTTTTTTATATAATTGAGCGCAAATGTGTCAAGAAAATGCCGTTGTCACATGCACGTTGCATTGTGCTCTGCATGAAGTATAAAAAAATTAACTATGCAATGAATTTTCGTTACATTAGCAAATTTGAGTTTTTTGCTCTACGTTCAATCACGTTACACTGTTTTTCAGTGTTCAGAATGTGTCATTCACATTTAAAGTTGGATTAAAGTGCGAGTTGGCTGTTGTGTTGGAGTGTGTCATTGAGTTTCATTCCTCATTCTCAGTGTGAACCCTGGATGCTCTAAACATTTAGTTGCGATGAAAGATTTTGGTTTTGAGCCATATGTATTTCTAATAAGTTTCAACGTCGAGGTAAATATCAATGCTAACACTGATTTATTCAGCAGCACAGGCTTATTGTAAAGTGTTACGAATTTTTCAATTTTATGAAACTGTTTATTAATATTCTCGTTTAGCCTTCAAAGAAAAAGCCCAAATCAAAGGTTAAGAAAGACTCTGGATCGAAGAAAAAAGAGGAATCGTCGTCCGAGGCGGAGGCGTCAATGTCCGAAGAAGAATCCGAGGAAGATGAAGAAATGAGTGAAGACGAGGGTTCTGACTAGCGCTCGCCTGAATAAGTCATTTGCTAGAAACATTCATATATGCTGGGTGGCAGGTTTGATCTGCTGCTCGATGTGACAAGAAAGCTGCAGAATTTGGTAACTTCAATCGTATAACCCCTTAGGTTCCCTTAAAGGGTTTTGTTTATTCTAAACACCTGCGCACAATAGAACGTATTCATAAATGGCGGCGATTTTGATAATCTTTTGTTTAAATTCAAATTAGCTCTACTAGCCTCGTTTTGAGTAACATATTCTTTTGAAATTTTAACTCAAGAACGATCGGCTAGTAGATTTGTTTGTAAACAAAAGAATATTAAAACAGCCGCCATTTATGGATACGGTCTATAACCAATCGGCTCATTAAATATCCGTGATTCGTGCATTGTAACATAATTATTTTTACTTGTACATTCTTTTTTGCCTTCACCGCTATGTGTGGGATAAAATGTGAAGAAGTCCCAACATTCCTTAAGAACAGGATATCTGTGAAATGAAATAAATACAGCACTTAGCGCCTGCGGTCCTCCTATGAATGATAAGATCCTTACATATGATGTTTTGTAATGATTTACGTAGGACAATGTAGCACAGTGAAAGCCTGGTTGTTGAAAAATTTTCCTTTCTGTCTCAGCATTGCTAAAAACAACAACAATACCAAGAATTACCAAAGTTCAGCTGTTTCTCATGTCCTGATTGTTGTAATGGTCATGACGACATCGATGTAATGGTGTTGGTGTTTAACTTGTCTCCGATGATAATAAATTTGACAATAGACTCCACAGTAGCCTGTACTCTGCACGAGTCTGAATTTATTATTTCAAGGGAGATTGTGGTAATGCATTAATTTTAAGTCTAAGAGGTCGGTTTACATTGACGTTTTTCTATAAATATTCAACTTAGCAACCGGCATTTCATGAGTTCTACAAAAATTGTGATTTATTTACCTTCACGACGACGGTGATAACGATCACGAAGGGGTTGGGCTGGTTAGAATTTCCTTAGGGCGTGTGGCCCATGCATGAAAAAGGTCCCTTAAATTGCTACTGAACCGTGTAAATGAAATATCTACATGTATGAAATATGCTGTAATCTTCATCTTAGTAATAAATGGCGATCGGTAAATAAATAACATATATAGTGGATATTCAGGGGTTTCAATAACATTAGTTATAAGCGGCCATTGAAGGTGTAATAGGCGGCTGTGACCACTAAAGGGGCCGTAGGGACGTAAGGCCGTCAGGGCCAAACAGACGGCGGTAAGAGGTCCCACAAGCGGCAGTAGACAGCCGGTAGCCGGCTAATATTGAAACCCCTGAGTGTTGGACGATGTTGGAAATTTGACTTTTTATCCAGCATTATCCAACATTTTCGTTCGCGTGATCAAAACTACACATAAACTACATAAACTACACATAATTTCGTGCCTAGTATACTAAAATCCAACATTGTTGGATGGTGTTGGATTCATTTGAACACTCCAGCATTCAACACAATCCAACACTGATCAAACACCGTCCAGCACCATCTAACAACGTTGGATAATTAATGTTTGGCCAATATATGTTTGATCCGTTTGAACGCACATTATGTCAATGCGCATCAAGCCAGGAAACACCTTCCATGTCTCAATCATAAATGTGTATATCACAACTTTCAAAGGACAACAAGAGGAGAAACCCTATTTTACGATCAATTTTCAGATGCCCTAACATCCGGTTTACATTTAAAGACAGACTCTTTCTTCTTTGTGATTTCAATGCTTGAGTTGGTTAAGACAGTAAAGCCTGGCTTGATGTAATGTAGTTATTCACCTATAAGCCGATCTCAGCTACAAGCCGAGACCCCCATTTTGGATGACGGTTTAGCAGTCAACGAAGAAAATCATAAAAGTTTTGGCTACCGAAAAACAATATTCTTATAAAAAAGAGTGTAACATAATAGAAAATCGCCAGCGCTGCAGAGAGCTCAGGAAATAATACCAGACTGAACTCTGCAGTGGATAAAACCAGTGATGGGTCGATCGTGCACATGACCAAAAAAAATGAATTATCAAAATGATATACTACATTTGTACTACAAACCTGTGACAGCAAAGAGTTAACAAGCTCATTCATTTCATCCGTGTAGCACGAATCAATACTATCAAACTTTCCTTTGACGATATCTGTCACTAGTTTCAGCGGATTCTGGAATAGATAAAGAAGAAAACTTCAAAATCTGTAAAGTTTACTTGCTTTTAAGGTTTTGTCTCAAATGGTTTTACTGGAATTCGAAATGGCTGGTTTTAACTGTCACCAGAAGTTGAATATTGAATATCGGAGTCTACAATGTTCGAACTCACTCAAACAATACTTCTCAAGTGTCTGTTATTACTTTTGGTTCACAGTGATGCATGTTATGAATGTTTCAAGTAAAAGATTATCTGAATGGATTAATTTACTGTTTTCTTTTTGTAGAACTTTACTTTTATGAAAACGCTTCCGTTTTCCCAAGTGCTTATGCTTACCGTGGCATCAAACACCCTTTTCAAAGTCAGCATCTCGTACAAAACACAGCCAACAGCCCACACATCACTCTTCTTGTTGTAGCTGTAAGTAAGACACAATTATTAATAAATAATTTTAAGCAATCATTCATTTTGCAACATTTCAGGTAGGTGCACACTGATTAATGAAAATCAAATTCCAGGAGTTTTCTAGGAGTTCTCCAGGGTAAAAAAATAAATTTTTCCGGGAGCCGATCCCAAATTCTTCCTCAGCAAAAACAATATCAAGTAATTTTTGCTACAGCAGCAGCAAACGAAGTTGAAATTACATAATACAAAATACAAAAAAATACAAGCACGAGATAGATGCTTATGCAGGTTTTGATTCGTTTACAAAACTGATGGAAATTGTACCGCAAAACTCCAACGGTTTTTCAGGAGTACAAAGAAATTATGTTTATCTAGGCGTTTTCCAGAGCCATGGTAGAAAAATTTCAAACTTTCAGGAGTTTTCCAGGAATTCCAAGAGTAGCAAGCAGGGTTTTCAAAAGCAGCAGGGCACGGGCTACTTTGATCACTTGCACTGTATATTTTTGTTATTTCATATTATGAGTTTCAGCTTGAAATAAATGGCAATTCCTACTGTTCTAATCGCAACTCAATAAAAGAATGACGAAGAAAAGAATAACTTTTATTCAGATTCAGCATCTAATAATGAAAGGAAAGGTATTGTAATATTTTATAGTATTAACCTCTTGAAATTAGTAAACTTGTTGGTTTACAACAATCTAGACAAAAACAACATTTTGGCCCTGAAAATGCACCAGAATCCAGAATACAACTCCAGCCTTTCAAACTTTCACAATTTCCCAGATATCTCTAGTATGTGCTTTCGCACACTTAAGCTCTGACTACTTTTACTAAATAAATACATTTTCGATAATGTTCAATTACTTTGCCATTTCTTCTTTCGCCTGAACTAAATGGATATCTACGAAAACACGTGATTTTAAACACTCTAAGTTGAAATGTTTTTATCAATGCTGTAAGAAATGCAAAAAGCTTCTAAGAAAGATACTAAGACAATTAGAACTCTAACCTTAATGACTCAACGTCAAAACCCATTTTACCTTGGTGTTTACAAGTTAAATAAGCCTTTAACAGCCATTCATGGATGCCATACCATTTATTAGGAGGTGATGGCTGAGCAGCTACTGTATGCAAAATAAAGAAAAAATAATATTTCTGTAGCATAACCCCCAGGTTTGTCGCTAAGCGCCGGCTGCCGGCGAAATTCGCCGGCTGAGAAAATGGTAATCACCAGCTGAATTTGGCAGTCCATCACTCAGGAAAGGGCAAAAACTGTTTTTTTAGCAGTTTTTAACTGGCCCAAATGAAACACCAATTGCCAGATAATTTTCTTAGCGACAACCCTGAACCCCAGACTGTGGTTTGGACCCAAGGTGGAGGGAAAGTAATATGGGTGTTAAGTTTTTGTAAGAGTGAGTATATGGTTCGCAGTGTGTCATTTTAGGTAGGCATATGCAACCTGGTGTTTCTCTTTCTATTTTCTTTTATTCTTTATGTTATTTCTATTAATGTATGATAGTTGCATGACTTTGCATCCAGTGAACCTTAAAGGATGTGTGTTTGTCTGCTGTGTCTTGCATAGTGTAGCAGAAATAGTCAAAAATGATACAAAAAAAGCTAAATCGGCAAGAAAAATAGACGTTGTTCCCTAACTGACCACTGTATCAATGACTTACCTCTTTCCTTGAACAAGTTCTGGCGACATATAGTAAGGCGTTCCCACAACCTTTAGACCAAAAAGCAATAAATGAACTAGAACATCGTTAAAAGAGAATATGCATTTCAACTCAAACAATTATACCCATTTAACCATACCGAGAACAACTAAAATTTGTGAACTGACTAAATTGTGTAGAACCACTGATTGATTTTAAAACACAAACTTAGTGGAGCCACAACCAGTATTTCACATAACGTTAAACTTAACTTACAAGGCCGTTTTAAAAGTAGTGAGGAACAGTGGTTCAAATAATGTAATATAACTGACTGTGACAGATCTATAGCAACTGACTGTTCTGTGACAGATTTATACCGACTGACTGTACTGGAACAGATCTATACAGACTGACTGTACTGTGACAGATCTACACCAACTGACTGTACTGCAACAGATCTATACCGACTGACTGTACTGTGACAGATCTACACCAACTGACTGTACTGTGATAGATCTATACCGACTGACTGTACTGTGACAGATCTACACCAACTGACTGTACTGTGATAGATCTACACCAACTGACTGTACTGTGACAGATCTACACCAACTGACTGTACTGTGATAGATCTACACCAACTGACTGTACTGTGATAGATCTACACCAACTGACTGTACTGTGACAGATCTATACTGACTGACTGTACTGTGACAGATCTATACCGACTCACTGTACTGTGACAGATCTATACCGACTGACTGTACTGTGATAGATCTACATCAACGGACTGTAGACATGTTCTGTGACAGATCTACATCAACGGACTGTAGACATGTACTGTGACAGATCTACATCAACGGACTGTAGACATGTTCTGTGACAGATCTACAATAATGGACTATAAATGTTCTGTGACAGATCTACATCAACTGACTGTAGACATGTACTGTGACAGATCTACATCAACGGATTGCAGACATGTTCTGTGACAGATCTACACCAGCGGACTGTAGACATGTTCTGTGACAGATCTACATCAACGGATTGCAGACATGTTCTGTGACAGATCTACACCAGCGGACTGTAGACATGTTCTATGACAGATCTACAATAACGGATCACTTGTAATGGACCACTTTTACTGTGACAAATCTACAACTTACTACACGTACTGTGACAGATATATATCAATGGACTACATTTACTGTGACATATAATACCAACTGATCCACTGTACTGTGATCTACAGGTAAAAAACTACATGTACTGTGAGAGATATACATCAATGGACTACATCCACTGTGGCAGATCTAACGACATTACATGTACTGTGACAGATCTATAACAACTGATTTTATGATGGAAATTGATCTACACTAAATGACTGTATTGTGATTTCTTATCATCATCATATTGGTCTCTTTATGTCAATTTTCGACTCAGTTCAATTTTGCGCTAGATTACGATCAAACTTCAGAGATCTTTAATCACTACTAACAACCTGGTACCAAGACTTTCGAGGTGTACCCTTTCTTTGCTGCCCGACAATAATATCCTTGCCTTTTGTCACCACGATATGATTACTACATCTTTCTATTCGGCCAAACTACCTCAATCAGCCAGTTCTAATGCAGTTTCTAATTAATATAATACTAACAAGGCTGAAACGCTTTCTCAGTTCTCGAGGCTTCCTATCCTTACACATGATATATCCAACTTATTGTTCTCATTTCACTGCGCTCCAATCTCAATAAGTCAGCCTCTGTCACTCCCCAAGTTTTACATTCATTACAGCATGACACTTCTTAAACATGCCTCCAACAAATTCTCCTAGTTTGACAAGTCCAGAAATTCTGCACCAACTTATATTGTACTGTGACACATCTACATTAAATTTTACTGTATGATGTTATAAATCAAGCAACTACATGTAGTGTGACAGATTTGCATTAACTGTACTTTGCTTAACTGACTGTGGTGTGACAGATCTCAATCAACTAAGTCATAAGTGACTAATACTTACAGACTCTGCCATTTCCCCAGTGCTGTCTAAAATCTTGGAGATACCAAAGTCTCCTAGTTTGACAAGTCCAGACTTAGTCAAGAAAATATTGAGTGTCTTGATATCCCTGGAAAGAAAACTCCAGCTACATTTATAAGTTAAAAAAACTTGGTTTGGGGGGGAAGGGGGGGAGGGAGGAGGGGGAAACCTTCCCTTAAGAAATGGGTAGGGATGCTCGATGATTCTAGCTCACAGAGTACCTTTTAGTGTTTTACATAAAAAAATGCATGATTAAATATGATCGTACCTTTTAGGGTCTGAAATCGGGATCTCAATTAATTTAATATGCATACCTTTCAGGGTCTGAAATCAGGATCTCAATTAATTTATGCATACCTTTTAGGGTCTGAAATCGGAGTCTCGATTAATTTATGCATACCTTTTAGGGTCTGAAATCGGAGTCTCAATTAATTTATGCATACCTTTTAGGGTCTGAAATCGGAGTCTCGATTAATTTATGAATACCTTTTAGGGTCTGAAATCGGCGTGTCAGTTAATTTATGCATACCTTTTAGGGTCTGAAATCGGGATCTCAATTAATTTATGCATCAAGCACCCCTACCCACTTTTCCAGGGAGTCCCCCCAGGTAAAAAAACAGGTTGACATCTTCAATAAACAATATGCAATCATATCATAGGATAAAAGTTATACCTGTGCATAATACCATTGTCGTGAATATGTGCCACAGCTGAAATGATCTGGAAAAAATACCAGATAACAATCTGCAAGAAACAAAAAATATTTTAAAGTGCATATGAAGTGAAAAATTTGAAAGCAAAATTTTTTATTTGTTTTTTGAAAAGGTTTAAAACTTGAAGGTTGGTGGTTTTTTTTAGTATCACATCTAGGTTTCAAGATATTTATGTTTGAATATTTAATTAGATGATGTCACAAGTTGTGTAACCTGACTTTGTTAATAGCAAAAGTATTGTTTTTTTGTGAAATATTTGAACACCTTGGCTGAGAAACTTGGCAAATAGATTATTAAGACAAGTGGCTATTTGAAGCTTGCATTTATATCAGGTAATGGGCATCGTAATCAAATCGCCAAGTTTCTAAGCAAAAAGTCTTCAAATTGTTTAAAAACAATACTTTTATTAATAAATTAACTGTTTATTCTTTTGTCTCACGATAAGTCACTGAATGTTGTTCACGACGTTTCGACTGCTTACTGCTAGTCTTCTTCAGGCGATGGGGTCGACTGGTTTCGGTACAGCATTATGTATGGTG
>JAOBAY020090545.1:0-10137 GCA_025331085.2 Zoanthus sociatus
AATCAATATCGTAAAGTCATGTTTTAGGTCAGTTCTGGTGGTTGATGTCCCATGGCTTAGGTCCTCAAAAACCAATATTCTTACCTTAAAAAGTCCTAAAAAAGTCCTTAAATTTTGCCTTGAGAATAGCGGACGAACCCAGTGCTATAGTATTAGTGGTTAAGTTTTCTGTGTTCCACAAAATCAAGAAGAAAATTTTTGCTACTTTTAGGGTATACTTTTAGGATAAAAAACGCCCTAAATGTAGATTAAAAGTTTAGTGTGTGTAAAGACAAGTAGAGTATATTTTGTTTCTCTCTACAGTTGCTAAATTTTTTTTGGCGTTTTAGGACCCTGTAAATATTCATAAGAGATTCATCATGGAATGCTACAGAAGACTTGAGGTTAGTTGGATATGGTTTCATTACCTATAAAATTGAGCACAGCTCATTGACAAGTGTACATGCACATTGCCAAGTGATTTATGCTAAGTGGATTCAGAATGAATGATAACACACTCCCCACCTAGAAGTGACATAGCACTCCCACCCCTCTAGACCAATAACCATAAGAATACTTATAACTAGCAAGAGAGATGACATTGCAGCAATATTCGGTGTTCAGTTATAGAGTATGAGATAACAGCTCAGTAGAGCAGAAACTGTGAGATACTTGTAACTAGAGCAAGAAAAATGACATTGTGAAAATGGACGGTGTTCAGTTATAGAATATGAAACAGTGGCCCAGTGGAGCAATAACTGTGAGAATACTTATAACTAGAGCAAGAGAGATGACACTGCAGCAGTGGACGGTGTCCAGTTGTAGAATACGAGACAACAGTTTAGAAGAGCAAAAAATTGTGAGAATATTTTTAACTAGAGCAAGAAAAATGACACTGTGAAAATGGACGGTTGAAGAATGTTAGATCCTGCGAAGATCAGAATGGTTTTGGATAGTACTACAGGTCTTCCTCCTGGTGCTTTTCTCAATTGGGTCAGCAAATATGCCGCTTTTTCCAGAGTACTTTTCAAGGCTTCAATGTCAATGCCTTATCTATGGGTTGTGATTTAGGGTGTCCTGTGCATTAGTTTCAGTCTACCTAATGGTCTGTTACCGTTGGCTGAACAAGATCTCTTTGGGGAGTTTTGAATTTTCCATAATGTACAGATTTCCCACCAAATAACGCAGTGTCATAGCCTGGCTGTATGTAATGGCAGTGAACTACCTTTCAGAAGTCTTGTATATCTCTAAATGTATAGGTCTTGTTTCAATCTCGTAAGTTTAATATAGCTATTTTCATCTCAATAAGCTGTGGCATTAAAATGTTAATCATTAAAAGTCTAGTTTTTGCTTGCTTGATTTTGTGTTTTCAGGTAGCCATGTCGGCTTTTGAGCCAATGTCAGTAAGCCAGGCAGTAAGTCATGTAGCGACAACTGTAACCACACCAGTTACACCTGATGCACCAATTACCTTTACAGCAACAAGGTTGGTTGTTTTTTGGATGTTTGTCTTAAGTGCTAGAATCAGGCCAGGTATTGTTACCTAATTATCATGTATTGGAAAATGAATTTTTGTTGATTTTAATGTGTTAGAAATAATATTAATATCAATTTCAATGTGATCAGGCCCGTATGCAGGGGGAGTGTGAATGGCCAAAAAGGTCTACAAGGCCCACTTGATTATAAAAGTAATGAATAAAGAATTATAACATAGCTGGCAAATTCGTGAGCCCTTTATGTATGGCGTGAGCGTGCACCAAATCTGAGCATATTCATGGAGTGCAACTAAATGATGAAGTGAGCAAGTTTGTACGCTCGCAAAGTTAAAGAATTTCTGACTTTCTACAAAAATGGCTGAAAGCTATACTGAAAAATTTCTCAAGACTACTTTAAGCAAGAAAACAAATTTTTTTATGGGTTTACCGGCATAATAAACAGGGTTTGTCCAGGTCCTTAAAAACCTCAAAAATCCTTAATTTTCACTTTCCAAAATTTGAGGCTTCAGAAGTCCTTAAATTTTACAAAAATCAGTCATGGTCCTTAAAAAGTCCTTAAATTTTAGCTTTTTCACTGAAGATGGCATTTTGTTTGAATCACGAGTCATGTACTTAACTGTGTCAAGGAAAATCAATATCGTAATGTCATGTTTTAGGTCAGTTCTGGTGGTTGATGTCCCATGGCTTAGGTCCTCAAAAACCAATCTTACCGTGAAAAGTCCTAAAAAAGTCCTTAAATTTTGTTTTGAGAAAAGCAGACGAACCCTGAATAAACCACGAGTACTGCTCACTACAATTGTAGTCTGTAGAGAATCCACGCAACAACTCTCGGCACAGCTGCAGCGAAGGTCTATCCAGACTTTTGGGAACACTTGTTGTTCCTCCACTTGTAGTCAAACCAGAAAGTATCATCGCCCAAGTGAAGATAAGCAATGTGGAACCTGAACTTGTTAAAGTGATCTTTCACAACTGGGCTATCAACCAGGTACAAATTCACCTCAATGCAGGATCGCCGCCAAATTTGTCAATGAACTTTGATTTTTTTTTTAAACTTTTTGTTTCGTGTGAAAACTTGCCATAATAAGCTGTATTTTATGATGAAAGACGTAGTTCAGGCAATTGTTGTTACAGATGTTGTCTTAAGAACACATTGAACTAACTTTACCTCAGTTTTAAACCGTTTTTCCCAGGGAAATTTGTACACTGTTCAGTTTCTGTATAAATTTAATTGTTCGTTTCACGTGATTGTGTTTCCGTATCAAGCATGCACGTTTTCAAAAAAACTCTATGTAGGAGTCGGTTGTTTTTTGTGTGAAACGAGAATCGATTTAAAGTTATTGCAAGTATTTATTTCTCAATTAAAAACGTTTTGAAATACTGGTTTGCTGCTGGTGTGACACAATAAAAAATAAGATCAGAACTCAGTGTGATTGAGGAAACTTGATACGAAATGGTAGGCTATGTTATAAAAGAAATGGTCCATGTTTTAGCTGTGTATCTATAGAGTTATGGATACACTTGTAAAGTTTGGAGAGCACTCGAGAAGCTAGACAAGCACTCGGCTTCGCCTCGTGCTTCTCATTAGGCTCCTCTCATGTTCTCCAAACTTTCCGCGTGCATCCATAACCCTATAGACACACGCTAACCATGGACCATTTCTTAAATATCACTGATCAGTTACAAATGAATCAAATAGTTGATAAAGAAAACAAACCTCCATCCCTCCCTGACATCACTAAAAATGCCATCAATAACAGCTGCAATGAACTGACCCCCTGTAATGAACAGATTGTTAACAGTCACCAACTGGCCTCTCATATGGGCCGGGGCTGATTCAGCTACATATATTGGAACCGTCATTGATGCACTTCCTGAAAAAAATGTTCAAATGTTAAATTGCTTTTGGAATAAAATAAGACTTTCAATAAATGTGATCTAGGTAGCATTGACAAGATGCTGGGCCTTTAATGACATTCAAAGCTCTGTCCATGTAAATTCCCCCTCATTTCTCAGTTAAAGTTAAGGTGTCATGGGGTGTATTGGGCCCTGTTGGGTAACACTAAGTAAAGTATATAGAGAATACTAGGTGAAATTTTTATGCAAAAATTGGTTGGATAATTAAGTACACCCCAGTATTGTACTTACCAAAAATAGTTTTATTTTAACTTTTCAAACTACAGGCCTGGAGATTTCAGTCATTTTTGGAAACCAGTTTTAGGTTCCATGTATTTGATTCATTGGAAACTGTAACAAACGACTAAATGCAGATCCATAACATGGGAACTTTTTTTAAATAGGCCCTTAACGTTTTTAATTGGCCATTTGTAGTTAAAGGTCTTGTGACCTGACAACCCCCTTAAATTAATTAGTTACGACAAAATGATTTTTAGAAATGGAAAGAGCAGGTTGAAATTATTAAGAAGGCATAGTTTTGACTCTCAAAGTTAAATACTTCAAAAATGACAGCAAATATAAAATCAAAGTTTTTCTAAGGAAATCTATGTGAAAATGGTGCTGGAGAACAAGCATTGCTCTTCAGTCATACAAATCCTTCGACAATATCCCATTTTCTGTTGCTTGCCATCCATTTTTACATCTTTGAAGTCAATAGTTAAAACTTTGCCACTTTACTAATGTCAACCTGCTCTTTCCATTTCTGGATTCAGTTTTGTCACAGCTAATTGATTTAAGGTACCTGTGGTCACGTGACCCCCAACTGCAAAGAGCATATTATTTTCGTTCGTTCGCCATACCTAAAGTTGTATGCTAATGAAGCAGATTGTATAACAACGTCAGAAAAGATTCGCCTGTGGAGTTATCTGAACTCTGCTCTTCTGTAGGTAATACTTGATGTATTAACACTTTGTAACAGCCATCACTATAGTTTTTACAAACTTATACATCCGATTCTGTTGATATCGCCATCGGAAACTATTTTTCAGTTCCGTCATTCTGTCAGCACAGAACCGACACGTTTACAACCGGAAACAATATTTTCCGTGAAATATCCTTGTCTGAACGAGAATTTAAAAGGTTTACTGTAGTTTTGGTTAATACAAATACATAACGATGATTAGTGCGTTTTATGAATAACTCATTAAATCTTACCCACACCAAGTCCAACTATCATGCGCCCAATCAAAAGGGCAACCTTATGCTTTGAAATCGCCATTACAGATGCACCCAAAGTAAAAACTGCAGAAGCACACAGCAAATTTGGTTTTCGTCCAAGGATATTGTTCAATATTCCTCCAAAAATAGAACCAATAATGGCAGTTCCTATCGTGACGCTCACAATTAGCTCTTGCCATACCGTACTAAGTTCAAACTCGTCTCTCAAAAGTATCATTGCTCCAGACACCACACCGGTGTCATAACCAAACAAAAAACCTCCAATGGCGGCGAAACAAGTCAAAAGGTACACAAAGAAAGTTGTATTTTTGGCACATTGCGGTTGTGAAACAGAATGAGATGGCAATAGACCTTCCTTTTCTGTACTGGAAGACATTGTATTTCCCTCAGTCTCGTCCGATGTTTCTACTTCCATGGTGCAGTGTATCTGCGATTTATTTTGTTTTGTAGTTCCCAGTCCTCTGCGACATTATCTTTATACGATACAGGGGTTCCAAGAATTTTCGGGAATAGTTTCGGAAAAGACACGGTACGGTTACTGAGCTAACTGGATATGTATATTCTTTCCAATTCACCTTGCGTTCCAATAAATGAATAATATATGACAATTTTTTTTTTCGCATCCCGTTAGAACTGTGAATAATTAGTATGACGATATGAGAAACTTGGATTTCTGTCATTGTCATATGATTGTCAGCCGCTCCCAAAAAAAACTTGTGAGCTCAAGAAATATATAAACCAAACGGAATAAATAATATTCCAGTTCCTATTCCTGCTTTTATTGGTGTTCCTTCACTGATAAGCCCAGTTGCATCCTGCTTATTGTCCACCTTGTAATATATACGGAGTATATTCAGTGGGCAGTTACGAACATTAGCCGGCTCCCGATATGGTTGGTTCGATATAGATAGAAATTGTTTTAATCTGACAGCCTAAAACTAATTTTTAAAAAAATAACTAAAAATGTTCGTAAAAAATCAATTAAGTTTTCATCAGCTAACTGTTGCCTTCTCTTGAGTTGAAGAGTTACTCCTCTGAAGTGGCGCTTAAACGGCGTTAATGGAAAGAGCAGCTAGGTAAAATTGAGCAAGTCAGTAAATTTGGGCTCCATAAACATTAAAAACTGTTGCACTGATGAGTTTTCAAAAAAAAAAATTCTTAATATAGAAATTTATTGTAAATTATAAAAGAAGTCAATGATCGTTTGCATGAAATCGAGGTTGGAAGCGTATTGGATCTGCTATCTTTTCTCTACTCGGTAGGCTATCACAAATAGACCTCTAGTAGAGTAGCCAATCAGAATGTAGGATGCGTGTTAGACCATTAGTAGGTTTAAACTAAACAAGAATTTCGAATTCACTAGTCAGGATCTTTTTATCTGTTGTGTAGTGTACCAATTAGACCAGAAAGCCGAATAAGAGTTTACAACACAGACCACAGGGCAATTTATGTTTTCTTGGTCTTTGGAACATCAGGTTTTTTTTTGCTAGAAACTTTAAGTTCAAAACACACCAGCACGTTGCTAGGAGGAACTTGAATTTGAATAAATCACTTTTTACAAAAAAACAAACTGTGGACAGGAAAGGAGCTGACGCAATCGAATATCGTCATCGGCCATCGTCGGCCTTCATTAACGTCGCGTCATAATCAGCCGAATGTAGCATCAGTATGACTAAAAACCGCAATTTTTAAAGGCGAGTGTTCGGAAACCCAGTTTTTATCGGGAATACAAGAAACAGAGACTTAACAAATCAATAAAAGGACAATAAGCATATAGCCTGCGTTGCAAGTGTAAAAAGGGAGGGGAGGGGAGGGGAGGGGAGGGAGTCAACGCCGTGAGATAAAATTAAAAACTAAAAACAATGATTCCCACTTGCACGTAAAAAAAAAAGTTGGGGGACTGGGAAGAAGACTCGCCCCCTCTCCTGTCTTTTTGCGCTTGCTACGCTGGCTAAACAGTTTAAAATTACGTCTTCTTCTCTGTGGAAACAATATAGCCGGAAATCCGGCCATTAGAATTGCGTATAAAAATATTTCAATTCACATTTATTTTTAGTTATATATGTGTTTAGATAAATCAAATGATCGGCTCATGTACTTCTTTTTAAAAAAATCAAAAATATATTTGGTTGTTTTCAAATTGAACAAACTCTAGTTTAACTTGCGTCTTTTACTTAATTTCAAAAGCTGGCTATTTTATTTTTAAAAATGTTTTACTTGGGACTTCGCTTTATGAGGGGAAATGACAACAAACGACTTCCTTAGCTTATAAAAATTCGCAAACCGCAAATTAACCAGTCTAAAACAAACACAGTTCGCACTAAAGAAGACGAGGATAACCGTACGCAGAGGTACGAGAAGTTTATTTCTATATTTTAAACACTAACAGCTTACTTTAGCAAGCTTATAAGCTTTAAGTGAACGAATAGTCATATTAGGCTTGGGCTGTCTGTGGTCACCACAAAGCTTTGCGACCTGGTCTGCCGGTAAACCAAAACAAAATGGAGGCGCGCGAAGGACCGAGTAAGTAAACTTCACTGAAAATTGTTTTCATTGCTATTTGTTTTTAGTGTTCCCTGTAACCACTAGAGTCAATCAATGTTCTCATAACACAAAGCATAACATGTGAGGGTAAATATTGCTTAGCCATTAGGCTTATAAAAGCCTTCAAAATATAATTATGGTACCGTTTCTATCCACGTAACTAGGTAAAAATAAATCAAGAAAGAAAAGTAGGAGGTGGAGAGTAATAATATATACAGATTTTATTTTCTGAAATTGAATTGATGCAGTATTCACTGCTGTATGATATTTGGTATACATCATTAGAAATCTTGAGTTGTAAATGATCGACATAGGTATATTAATGAGCGTAGTTGTCGACGTGTACATCACATGTATGTTAAAAACAAATGTAGATAGTAGATTTTATCATTTGAAGTAATCTTCTAAATCTACACTTATGAATGAATAAAAAGATAGAGATATGTGTAAAAAATGTCAATATCTCTACCCTCCTTATTTCTTTTATTTATTTTTTAATTACCTCATTAGCTATCAATCTTTGTAGATGTCACGATATGATTAACCACCTAACTATTTGCTTACACTCTTTTTTTTTTTTATTATGAACCAGTAAAATTTAGCTCAGGCTCAATGTTCTTATTTTTTCAGCCATTTGAGGCTCAAAATGTTCTTATTTTGTTCTTAAAGTGATCTTATTGTTTACACATTATAAGTGTGATATTGAAGTTGTGATGTATATATCTGAAAGAATACATGTACAGTCGTCGCGGTCTGATGTTTGTTTGTTGCTGTGCATGTTCCTTTGTTTGATTATTTATTAGTTTTTATTTTTTCATTTACTTTTTATTTTTTTTTTTTTAATTAAAAAAATTTCAGCCTCAGATTGTTCTTATATTGTTCTTATTTTTCGAGTGATTTCAGCCTTACTGTTCTTATTAAGTTTGTTCTTAAAAAAAACAGACTGTATATCTCCAACACACTTCTCTCACAAATGAAGAACTACTGTCCAAGACATTTTTTACTTCCTTCTACAGTGTCTAATCGAATAAACATACAATAATGATTTAATAATTATCAAGCATTTAGTACAGTATGCAATCTGTCTTTTGTTTCTGCCTTTTTGTGACTGAGATGAAGTTTATTTTAATATTGAGTAAATTATTAAAATGCAGGAAATGGCATCTTAGTTATGATGCCTTTAGGCATGATGCACTTATCCAATCATGATCAATATTTTAAAGCTTGGTAAAAAAACCTACAGGTCTCCCTGTTTTGATCATGAAGGGTCAGAATCTACAGATAAGGCCAGACCAATTTTAATTAAAAATTTATAAATTTAATAATCTGAATGACCCAGTTAACAAGAAATGAAGAAAAAAATTAAAACTGTTTTTTAAGAATAAATAATATCAAGGTAACAATAGTTTATTATTTTAATATTAAACTTCTTTCAAAATTATTATTTGTCAATAAATAATTAAATGTAAATTTATTTGCATTTATTAGCAGTTTAGTTAATCATAGTTTATTTTCTGTAGTAAAAGCTCTCTAATCTCTTTTATGGCAGACCGAACCCTTTATCCAAGGTCATACCCAAGTATATTAAATGTTCCAACAGTTATTATCCTGGTGGGATTGCCTGCCCGAGGGAAAACATACATTTCAAAAAAATTGTCTAGATATCTCAATTGGATAGGTGTCAGCACCAAAGGTAAATTTATAATGATCATTGTTAGAAAACTATTTTAATTTAGTTAATGATTTAATATCGACCTTTTTAAATCATCACCATCATTTTAAAGTTTGAACATTGTTAAATAAATCCATAGTGGTACGTATAGTGAAGGACACATACTGTAATTTAAAGATCTTGACTTGTTAATACCCTTTGCTTTTGTACTGTCTCTTACCATAGAAACCTGCTTTCAGGCTTTGTGTAGTCTGTCAGGCTCTTTATTTTGCTTTTGGCAGATTTTAGGCCTTAAAAAGGTCCTTGCATTTTAAAATATCCATGGTTAAGCCATTTGTTTTAAAGTTAGCAAGTTTGTTAGTACAGTGTATACTGTAATTTTTATATTATTTTTACTGCTTCTAAATATTTAATATGTACCACCTGTATTTTTTTTCTACAATCAGTAATTATTTTCTTTTTTTTTTTAAGAAAAGGATAAATTTTCATTCACGTGTTGATTCAGTGAAATCAATCTCTCCTAGCAATATAATTATTTTAGAATTGACTTTCTGACACAACATTTTACTTTGATTGGCTTTCCAACAGCTTTCAATCTTGGGGAATACAGAAGAAAGGCTGCTGGAACCCACTGCAAGCATTCATTTTTTGATCCTAACAACCCAAATGGGATGAACATCAGAGAGTGAGTGTATAATTATTTAAAATGTAACTGACAGGTGGAAACTTAAGAACATATAATATTGAATAAAATTGGAACAACGACATAGTAACCGTTAAACCCCATTCAGTGTTCTTCCTTGCATGGGTAATACTGCCAGATACATATCGACTACACACTCAGGTATGTGCTGCTGATTAGGTTAATAATATGTGTTTAGACCATCCAGTCTTGAACAGGGTGTTCAGATATAGCTAAATTATTGATGCTAGTGTTTGATTAATTGGGTTCTTATTTAAGTCACCATCTCCCTTAAGAAGTCCTTAATTATTCATTAATTTTCTTCTCAGTGATTTTTGATGTTAATTAAAAACAATTTATCATATGAACTTATGGCACCCAAGCATGTTAATTCAAAGACTCTTCTTATGGTAGTGTTCTGAAGAAAAGGATAATCAAGTGACTGTAATTAATATAGGAAATGGACATGAGACAATTAAGTCGTAAAGTGTCTTTAACTCATGAACAAGACCATGTGATTTTTGGTCAGCCACACAGCATTCTCAAAATGGGCCAGCAGCCGGCTCAACGAGCCGCCTCCTCTGGGAATTTGACCGTCTCCTTGCCGTCAGAAAATGTATTATTTTTACTAA
>JAOBAY020090556.1:0-10134 GCA_025331085.2 Zoanthus sociatus
CTTCCACTCTACCCTCAATCACTAGAGGGAGAAGACCTCCATTAAGCTGTGTTTGTTCTCCCCCGCAAGGTCCTCCAACAGGTGGACACGCAAGGTCCTCCAACAAGGCGTCGCCATACATTTTACACTAAATATTCAGAATTTTTGTTCGCTAATAACTCCGTAAAGAATTGTTCTTTTGTTCCAAAAATTATCCCAGTGCAGTTGTTTTAATTGCTCTACAAGCTCATGAGCTCTTTATCTTACTTGAGAAAGGAATGAATATCATGAAAATTTAAAACATCAGTAAACCATGTATGATGTGGTTGAAAACGAAGAATAAAATAAGAATATCCAGGCTCGGTTCGAAAAACAATATTCTTATAACAAATAAAAGTGTAAATATATAATCAATAAACAACTTCTCTTTAAAAAGATATGTTTTTAAATGACACTTTAAAGTTCACTGGTTTGCTGATGCCAATTTCTTACGCGGCAATGCATTCCATATGGATAGCGACCTGTGAATGTCTTTAGCAGATGCCGGAGTCTTTGATTCCTCCTACATGGGACAGTCAGTTCATCGCAGGTTAGTATCTCAGCAAAAATTTTTGCAGAGAAGTCATTTTTTATGAGTCAAATGAGTCAAAGAGACACGCGTCAAGTTATGATCAGTCAGGGTTTTTTCCCTTAAGAATATTGGATTTGGGTTACGTTTACAGTCTTTTTTATATAAAAAATTACATTATAAGAATATTGAGGCTGAAATTGGCCAAACTTTAAGAATATTGTAAGAATAATGCTGAGGCTCAGATTTTGTTAAGAATATAGTTTTGCATGTTTGAAAAAAAAATTACTGATTACATGTATGGCAATTGCACTCTACTAATGGCAACGCCATATACAGATCAATTACCTTTGAAGCTCTTTGATACTACCAGATTTAACTACACAAATAAAAGTGCATACCGTTGTAACCGCTGTAGATTGTTTTGTTAAGGGGAAAATATTTCAAACTTTTGTTGGTGTTTAAAGTAGAAAATCTACAGTGTACAGAAAAGTTAGGAGTGATGCACACTAATTTCATCCAGGTGCATTGAGTTGTTCAACTCTTACTGACTAGTATATTCTATAGCTAATCTTGAAAGGATTTTAGTCAAGTGTCTTAAGCTGTCAACATAATGCACAAAAGATAAAATACAAAAGAGCTATTGAACGAACCGTTTCGTAATATCATAATTCATATATACCGTGATATTGAGCAATAGTTAAGAGAGGTAGAGAGAGCAATAACATGGCTAGGTGCCACGGTTTCACAGATCTTGCGCTAGGTTGAAATTTCTAATTGTGATAAAGAGCTAATTGTTGAATCTATATAAATACGGCTCCTTACACCAATTCGGCGATGATCAAACAGGCACAACATCAGACTTAAAATTGTTCCAGTCGACTTAGCACCAGGCATTTTTGGATAGCTAACTTGTGATGGATTATAGCGCCCGTGTGGATAGAGTCACATTTTTTCCCAATACACCGTAAACCGCTAAGCGCGGCCCGGACTTACCTGACCTTGCACTTGTGCAGGGTCACGTTTGCTAGTCTGCAGTTCTCTTTTCAACGTCAAGAAAACCTCCTTGCGTTAAGTGATTTACGGAAGCGTTTTAAAACTATAGAATACCTTTCAGAAATCACGTTTGAGCTATTAATTATTTTTCTTAACAGTTTTAGACATGAGTTTTCTTTTATTTTGTTCGAGGTTATAAACTATCAGTGTTATGGACTGTCAAATGCGGCAACACATATTTTCCAATTATCGCTTTTCGTGAACACCGTTACTTAAATTTCTGTTTAATTTTTTAAGTGCTATATTTGTTGCAAAAGACACGCATAAACTATGAAATGCAAACAGGAATTTTATAAAGCCTCTGTCAAACGATGTCGACACTTCACTCAACATGTTGGCCAGTTTTATCTATAGTTGAATGAACATGTTAAACAGTCCTAATATTTTTCTCGAATTCGTACGGCAGAAGGTCTGATAAAAATGTTTCATTTCTAGGACTTCCAAAGGATTTTTATTTTATACGTGCTGAGATTTACCGACAATAAAAAGTACGTCTAAAATTCGTATGAATTTTATAAATACGCAACTAACCAATCAGAAAGCAAAACGACAGTGAGCGTGAATCATTCGTCCAATCAGACACAACAAGCGCACGATTTTATGCATTATACGCATGCCCACCTTGGACTTTTGTCGCGTGACCCTGTCGGACGAAAACGACAGGAACCCGACACGGTGAAAACAAAAAACAAAGCAATGTCGGAACAACTGTTAACTCTGAATCAAACTTCACCCGACAAGATGAAAAATTGTCTCCCGCATTATCGGATAGCCATGTAAAACGCTCTCAATGTTTGACCCGACAAACTGCCGATTCAAAAAAAAGATGTCGACCGGACAAATGTTGGCTGAAATGTTGGAACCGTTTGACAGGTATTCTTAAATACCAGCAAAACTAGCAATTCTGAAAGACAGCCCTTGTTTAGATATGTTTTAAATATTACCAGAACTTGTACCCTGCAAGCAGAGATCTCGTATGTCCCCACTTAAAACGGGAGGAAAAAGAAACCCCCGCGAACAGCCGCTCGATCTTCTGTCGAGTATGCGCGACGCTTTCCATGACGCCGCTTACGTCATTCCCACGTGCCGATCATTCAGAAGATCGCAGCCACGACGAAAATTCAGCGGATGATATAGTCGCATGGCAATGAGCATTGTAGGCTCCTAAAAAACAGCGATAGCTATTGTTACTTGGCCACAAAGCCGTCAAACCAGTTTCAAAGCCGACTGGTACGTCCAGGTTTCTGGACGGCGGCGACTTTTAGAAGATCGAGCGGCTGTTCGCAGAGGTCTCTTTTTCCTCTAGTTTTACGTGGGGACATAAGAGATCTTTGCTCGCAGGGTACAGAACTTGAGGTATTATTTGTACAATAAGAGGCGAGTCATGGTATTTTACCGCAAGCCAGCTTGGAGGATTACCGAACTCCATTCTGTATATATAATAACTTGATGAAACTTCCATGTAGTATGATTACTAGCATCCAAATATTTTTAGTTTTTATGGTCTTCTTTAGAGGTCGGACACATGCCTGAGCTATTTCAATTAATTTCTTTCCGCCTTGAAGTACAAATCGTAGTTTTCAATTCTTAAAACTCAGTATAAGACTAAAATCTACAGAAAAAGATAGCCACTTTTAAGTAATTTAAAAAAAAATATAGCGGCTGACTGGTGTCTCTATTGACTGATTAAATTTATTGCAGTGAGGGAAATTTTTAAGAGAGTAAAATTTATGATTACCGCATTTTGTTTTTGTTTAGCACAGCAACATGAAATTTAATTGAGTGCAAGAGATTTCATCTCAGCCAGTGTCAATTATTTACGATAACAAAATTTCTTTGGAACTTTTAAAATAGACTTTTACATCAAACTAATAAATTAAAGTTAACGGTCGCAGGAAGGTGAACTATGTTTTAGCACTATGCCCTACAAATTGGCGAAGCACGACTTTTTTTGACAAAACGCTTGGCGCAAATTTTGGGGGGATTCACTTTTAACACGTACTTTTCGAATTCCAGGTACGCCTAAAACTTACCCATTTCTACCCATTTTTCATCGCATAATTACAAAACAAAATACAAAAAGCTATAATAAAAAGCAACTATTGCAAAATAAAAGCAAGTCTTTAAAGAGTTATTACTAAATTAGTACTTACAAGTGATTAAGGAGAGGAACTGCGTAAATTAAGAATAAGAGCTTTAAATGGGTTCGCTTCTTGTTCAAGCTCCCATTCCGTCCACAGGTGAATAAAACAGTTTTCGTATATAACTTGAAAAACTTATCGCGAGGCCAGCGTTTCTTAATAATTTATTAGCATCGCGTATCTTCATAAAATATTAATCGCTACTCTTGTAAATAAAGCGACGTAACGGTCTAGAGGGAAAAAAATAGTTCTTTGCTTTGCAAAAATATATATAAAAAACAAACGGTCTGTGAAAAAGTAAAATATTTCAAATATTACCATCAAGGAGCTTTATCTTCAAATTTATTGCAAACATTCGCTACCTTTGTAACGATTTATGAGTTAATATATAAATTGAGTTACTGCCATCAAAGTCTATCAACATATTGATATTATATCAACATGCATTTGGTTTTGAACGGTTGTCGTTAACATTTACTGCCTTTTTGTTTATAGACTTCCAAATAATAAGTTGCTTTTGAAAATTACGTGTTTACAATTTTAAAGCAAATTTTAGCTGCTGTACAATTTATTACCAGTGATATTACCCAGGGATAAATTGCCTAGAGATCTAGAGGTATAATATAAAACAAAACATCAAAACTTTCAAGTTTCACTGAGAGCAGGAATACTAAAACATGAAAAGCACGAAAATAAGTTGCGTATTTAGACAAAAAAATCTACCAGCAAATTAACACGAACAACGTGTACCTATACTGAGTACATTTTTAAATTTTGAATGAATATTTTTTATAACGCTTATTTGAATTCAGAATGAACAACTAAAAAGTATGACTAAACAACAAATATCAGTTATTCAAAGCTCCTAACAATTTTCTTAGTTGTATTTAAAAAGGATCTTTATATATGTGTGTTTGCATGTTTGTATATTTTCTAAGACTTTTTCACTAGCGTACAAAACATACTTTCGGGGAGCCAGATCCGACTGGAGTGTGTTGGATTTTGTATGCACGACTGTTTTAAAAACGATGATCGTGCAATGAAAACTTATTTGTCTTTTGGTGTATTCATGAGTTCACCATTCTTGGGGTGGAAAAACTTTAAAATTAAATGAATCTTAATAAAATAACCTATTCGTGTCATTTTATCGTGAAAATACGATGAGTTCATTTGTAGTTTGAATTTGTGCCATCAAATTCTATCAATGTATGAAATATAATGATGTTAACTAACATGCATGTGGCATAATATACATAAACGGAATTCAGTGTTATCAACGAACACGATGAAGATATCAATGACGTTACACAAGATAAATTAGAATTTGTAAACAAAACCTTTTCTCATTGCTATATTGGTTTTTATCGATAAATTCTGAAGGCCAAGCCAAATTTAGTCGCTCTCTTTGTGTTCTTAGGGACTGCTTCCTCGATAATTTGGATGATCTCTTCCCTTGTCACCGATGCAAACTGGGACGACATTTTTTACCTGAGTTGCTTGGAGGGAAATAGCGAAGGACATTCGGAGCTTGATTAGCCAATCAGAGCGCGCCTTCACTGCTATTTACTGTTGGTTATTGATGGTAATTGTAAATAAACGTTTGTTGGTGTTAAGCATGTTTCTCTGTTTATATTATAGAGGGCAAAATTAGTCGGTGCTGATTGGCTCACGAGGGAGGGCTTTTTTCTTTAATTGAGGGCAAAATTACTAGGCGCTGATTGGCTCACGAGGGAGGGCTTTTTCCTTTAATTGAGGGCAAGATTACTCGGTGCTGATATTTGGCAACAATGACTTCGTGGTTTGCCGAAGTTGATGAAAACGGAATTATAGATTTAATGTTTTCTAGTGAAAACAAAAATACTAGAAAAAGTACAAATTATTGGATACACGAGTGGGAAGCAGCAAGGAACGTTGAACAATTAACCCCATGAAGAGTACAAATTGATTGATCTGATTGGTTTCAAAGAAAGCGCGCCAAGAATTTTGCCCTCGATGTCATAAACATTTAATCGCATGGTTCCTCGTAAATTAATGACTAGGTAATTTCACTTGTGTTTTTAATTTTTTCCAATTTATCCTCGCCGCTGCGCGACTGGGCAATTTCTGAAAATAATTGAAAACACTCGTGAAATTAATCCTTAATTTTACTCGGCCCCATGCAATTACCTATACTAATAATATACATGCAAACATTTCTCGATTCTCATTGGTTGAGAGCGGTGCAATTTTCGTGTAATACCAGTGCAAATTACAAAATTCAGAAATTTTGATTTTTCGCAACATACGGAAAGGCCTGGGAACGACGCAGGTAAATGATTTGACAAGCGCGCGCACAAAGAAACAACAATTTTGGATCAGAAATATAAGATGCCCCAAAATTCTCCCTCGCAGCCGGTAGTCACACAACGCGTCATGAGGAGAAGCTTTGCGTGACGACCCATAACGGCTTCGAAGGAGACTACCAAAGGGGCGTGTCAGTGCCAGTTTACAAGGTAGTGAAGAGCCAACTGAAGAACACATCAATGCTGTTCTAAGTATCTGAAAAATGGTAGTCAAAAAAGTAACGCATTATTTGTAAAACTAAAATAACGCAAAATTGAGTTTTCCGATGTTATCTAAAACGAACTAGACACATAATTTAATCAGGCCCGTACGTAGGAATTTTGCTGGAGAAGGGAGAAGGGTGCGATCAAAACCTTTTAGGACCAACTCCCCCAGACATGACATAATTTTATCACAAGTTTTATATGTTCAGGACAGCATCAAAATAATAAAATTTTGTGTAAAAATAGCATTGGGTTTAGCCGGTATTCTTGCTGGACTGGCAAATTAAATTATTTTAATTTATTATTGAGATACTTTTACAAGTAAATAAAGTGCTTCTAAATATGCTTTGATGACCATTTTCCATCGGTAAATGTTTTTTTTCTTCATTTTTTCATAATCAAGTGGATTTTGTGAACCTTTACGGCCGTTGGGGGGAAGGGGGATGCCCCCTGCCTACGGGCTTAAAAATGCGTAAACTCGGTCTATTCTTTAGGACTTAATTCGAACATAAATTTAGTTTAAAAAAAAAATCCTTGAAGCAAAAATTAACTTGTGCCAGAGTCACAAAGTATTTCTACTGTCAAAGGAAAGAAACTGCAGCAATATTTTGCAAGTAAACAAATAACTTAACTGCAGCGCATAACGTAGTAGAAGTTAAAAATTCAATATACAAACATTCCCTCCGCTTTGTCATTCGAGACCGCTTTTGTACTTTCAAATAAACTTTGTTTCACCTTTAAGTTTATTTTCATTATAACGAAAACGGAAGATTTTCCCCCCTGATATTGATAATTCAAAAGTTTTACCCAGCGAAAACTTTCTTTCTATTGATAAAAGAAAAATTCCACCCGGTGATGAAAATTTTTCTCCTACAAACAAAATTTCTTCACCCTAATATTAGTAACAAGTTTTTCCCTCAGATGAACAAAAATTTCCCCCTGATAAAAATAAAACCCTCTGATATAGTGATATATAACAAAAATTTCACCCTGATAACATTTTCTTTGCTTTGTTATCAGAAACCGCTTTAATTTTTTACCTTAAAATTTGATTCACGTTCAAACTCATTTTCAACCTTGAAAAACATGGACTAAACAACTTTAATAAAACTCCAGCTCTAAGCCAGGCACGGTAATAACCACGAAGTGGTTATAGTTAATTTACGAAAACAAAGCCTGTAAAAAGTAAAACTAAACGGTACGTAGTAAAGACGATAACTGATTTTATTCGCTAATTAAACTGAAAGTTATCTGTAAACTTTATACCTAAATGATTTTGTGTATATAACATTATGATTCATTTCACTTTTGTCATCAAGTCATTTTGTCATTCGTGTTGTCGGGCGGACGCTGTACAAGCTGAAGTCCTTAAGTGTACTTAAAAACACTTAAGTTATATTTGAAAACCATTTACCCAGAAATACTTCTCATAACACAACATAAAGTCTGAAAAACAGAAGAGTCGAAAGTGCATGATTTTAATTTGATATTCACAAAAAAAAAATTCAATTTTTATTTTCTTTAGTGTAAGCATGAGGCTCAGATTTATCCGAAAATTAAGAACAATTTAAGAACAAGCTCAAGCCGAGGCTGAAAGAGTGAATGCAAATCTTGTAATTTACGTTCGCAATGTGCACAGTAATAACACAGAAGCCACAGAAGCGGCACCATTTTACGTTTAGTATATCTGCTATTGTCCCAAATGATACACGTATTCATGTAATACTAAAAGTTCCTCAGGCGATCAGTGCTGTTTTTCAATATCTTGTCTTTTTGTTTCGTTATTTTTCATTATTTCAAAGGCCGTTTACAAAAATAAGAACAAGTTAAGCACAAATGGAGGCTGAAACAGCCAAAAAATTAAGAACAATGAACCTCGCTAAAATTTACTGGTTCTTATAAAAAATAGCGTGTACTGAGTGAAATATAACCGGACTAGCTTGTGTTGGACGCAATTTGCTGGTTAATTGTGAAACATTATATTCATAACACCCAACCTCGTTCCCAGCGCCTTTTCCTTAGACTTGGAAAAGGTTGTTATAACACCTACTTACCTCGATTTCTTTAATTAAAATTTCTTTTAGGTCTGCTACTGTATTATTTGGAAATGTAAACTTCTTGACTTTATCTCTGGATTGAAGTTAAGAATCTCGGTCATCTCACTAACGTCAAGTTGGTCTTTATCTAATAGTAATTGGTATTTACCAAGCAAACGATATCCATTTTCGTGCGCTCTGATTGGCTCTCGTAACTCGCTATATCCAAGACTATTAGTTGATTTTGTAGCGAAACCGAAAGTCAAAATGACTGGAAGCGCGCGTATGCGCTAAAAATAGAAAAAAACGAGTACACTGTATTGTTTTTTTTTTGGAAAATATAGTGCATTTTATCTTATTTTTTGGTTAATACTAAAACAACTATCCCCTCAGGATCGGTGCCTATAGTGCTAAATACCTATATACCTCCCATCTGGGGATACAGTAGTTGTTAATTATCAGGGGCAAACATTTGATCAGGATGAAATTTTTGTTCTATCAATATAAGAAAAAAGTTTCATCAGGTTGAAATATTTGATTTATTAGGGGAAAAAAGTTTCCTTAGGTTGAAATGAACTTGAAATGTGATTTTTAAGGTAAACTGCAAAGGCGTTCTGGTCTCAAATGACAAAGCAAAGCAAATGTTATCAGGGTGAAAAGTTTATTTATCAGAGGTTTCTATTTTTAACAAGGGGAAATTTGTGTTCATCATCGTTAGTTTATTTTTAAGAGGGGGAAATTTGTGTTCATCATCGTTAGTTTATTTTTAAGATGGGGAAATTTGTGTTCATCATCGTTAGTTTATTTTTAAGAGGGGGAAATTTATTTTCATCAGGGGAACAAAAAATTTGTTATCAGGGTAAAATTTTTGTTTGAAGGAGAAAAATTTTCATCACAGTGTGAATTTTTTTTTTTATCAATGGGAAAAAAGTTTCCTATGGGTAAAGCTTTTGATTTATCAGGGGGAAAATGTTCCTTCATGATGAAAACGATGTTGAAGATGAAACAAAGTTTGATTAGAAAATACAAAAGCGGCCTCGAATTACAAAGCGGGGCGAATGTTAGGTCTTATTTGTGTTTATCAGGGACAAAAATTGGACCAGGAGGAAACATTTGCTTTATTAATGGAAAAAGTTTCATCAGGGCGAATTTTTTTTATTTATCAGGATGAAAAAAGTTTTCTCATGATGAGAATGAGCTTGAAGGTGAAACAAATTTTGATTTTAAAAGACAGGAAAGCGCCAGGTCTTGAAAAACAAAGCAGAGCGAATGTTGACAAGGTCATATTGGTGTTTTAATATCAAGGACAAAAATTTGATCAGAATGAAACTTTTATTTCAAAGTTAATGAGAAAAAGTTTCATCAGGTTGAAATGACAGAAAGCCCGAGAAGTTATATTAAGTAGGCAACCTTGTATATACTGTGTACACCCTCTTGAAAACGATTTCATTCAAATCTTTTTGTTGAATAAAAAGTTCCAGAGCTCTTGAGAATAAAATGTCACAATTCACGATAGTTGTGAATAAACTTACAATAAAAATATCGAGACAACTCAAGCTTGACATTTTTACTTACGAAATGACTAAAATAATTGCAATTTTTAAAAGTGAAAGATTTGTCGAAAGTTATTTTAATTGTATTTCATAATTAATTCTTTATAACTTAACCCACTTTAATAGTAACCAACAAGTTATTGACCTTTTTCTAACCTGTCACTTTTAAAAGCTGTTGTAGAACCTCGGGGGGCCGGGGGGGGGGGGTACTCCAGTTCCACTTGAACTTTTTACAGAGATTTGAATTTTTTTCTA
>JAOBAY020090565.1:0-10133 GCA_025331085.2 Zoanthus sociatus
TTTGGGAATAGCTGATAAAGATAACGCATCAACAACACACATGAATATCCCACTAAAAATTAAATATTTCAGTGACAACAGTCTAAACAAGCTACACTAAAATGTAATTCATAAAAATTGTGTGGTTTTAATTCCTCTTATGCATGGAGCAGGCTAACTTCATTTATGCACCTGCCATCGGCTTCCCCGAGGGGGATGGGGGAACTCCAGGCATACCTCAGTAAATGTGGGGACTTTGTGGGGACTCTGAGATAAATGCTTCCCCGTGTAGTGGGGGAAATGTGGGGAAATATAGGTACACAGTTTTGGGGTAAATGCAGGGACGTTCAGAAAACAGTGGACACTGGGGACGAGAATGTTTCTCTTATGGCTAATCGAAGATGGTAGATCGAACAGGAGAGTGCAAGAGAATATTTTCATCTTGTAATATCATCTGCTTCAAGGTTGCAAAGTTTTAAAATAACAATATCTGTGAGATTTCACGAGCATAGCGCTTGAACAATAGAACTGGGGTCCAGGGGGCGTTCTGAATGTTAGGTTCGGGATTTCAGTAGATCTGGAGTGCTCAAATGGCTTAAAACTAGACCATTGAAAATGCCTAAACATCTTAAAATTTCTGTTATTTCACATTTAAAATATTCCAGAAAAACACAGAGAACAGGCTTTACTAGTAAGGGGAGATAAATCGAACTTTTGAATCACCGAGGCGTTTGATCTGAAAGAAGAGTGAGACCCACAAAGAAATCCGTGAGAAAAGTAACTCCCGTTGTGAGACCATGAGAAAAGGTAAATATCCGTGAGTCTCGCGGCCAAACCGTGAGACTTGGCAACCTTGTGCTTTGCTAAACCCTTGTTTGATTCTTTCATTGTATTGCTCTTTTTTCCCAACTTTGGGCTGCATTGCTCGATCTTTTGCTGAGATCATTGAGATACAAATCGTATCATTAGCATTTTAAATGTGAGATGTCATGCAATGACCAGATCCACTTGTTTGCTTTAAATATTCAATGGCTTAAATCGTTTTTATCATTGATTCTTATCATATCAAGGATTTGATTTGTAACTGCTAAAGAAAACATGCATGTAGGATTATGTAATTCAGTATTTAGTGAAGAGCTAAATTTCACGGCACGTCAAAGGGCTGGGACTCTTTCATGATGTTTGAAAACACTGTTGCACAACCCAGCAAAAGTTTTAGTTGGAAAGTCTACTTGTACAATATATTATGTTACTCACTGAGTTTCAGTGCCCCAGGTACCGGGGACAATGTGGGGGATTTGATGAAAAATAATGCCCCTGTAGGTGGGGCAATGGCACTAGAGGTTTGCAAAGTCGTCGTGTTTGCCTGGGGTCCTTTCCCTCGCGGAAGCCGATGGCGATGACAGGTGCGTCACTGGTGCATTCGCATATGATCTGCTTTAATGCAATAAAGTACACATGGTCAAAAACACGTTCGTTATACCTCCCAACTAAATACGTTATTCGATTGGAAAAGAACTTGTCACATGGTCAAAAACACGTTCGTTATACCTCGATCCCAACTAAAATACGTTATTCGATTGGAGAACTTGTCACATGGTCAAAAACACGTTCGTTATACCTCCCAACTCAAATACGTTATTCGATTGGAGAAAAACTTGTCACTTGTCATGTGTCAAAACTCGTAAACTCCCGAGGCCGAAACTCCGTAGGAAAACGACTTAAACTTTGAACTTGCACGTGATCAGGTCGTGCACCTTTGAAACATCAAGCAAAAAAAAATATTAAGAAATGGGTACGTTTTGTTGAGCTAGTTATTTTTTTACCGACCATTCCTTTAAAGTGGATATGAAGTAAAAACATGTTTTTGCAGAAAATGAAAGGTTACAACACCCTTGTTACGAATTTGAGTTGGTAAGAAAAAAGTTAGGTTTCTGGCTGCTTAACCAAACAGGTGTCTCGAGATACTGGTGACGAATTGGCTTCAACTATGTTGAAAAGTGAAAATTGTCTGTTAACGAAAACATTCTATCCTTTACCGAGCCGGTTCCCATTCAAGCTTTCTTTTCTTTCTTTTCCGACATGACCTTTGAAACCTCAGAACCCCTGGCTACGTCATATCCGTTAAAATCGAACCGTTGGCTTTGAAGCGCAGTTTTCGAGATTTTAAACTGGCATAATACACAGAATCGTTTTCGCTCGTTTAAAACTGGGTATTTCGGGTACTGAAAACTTAAACTAACAATTGAGCCAAACTTGCTTTTTACTTCATATGCACTTTAAGGCTACTCTCTACCCTACGACCATTTTTTCGCTACTTTTTGTGATATTTTTGATATCTCCGTCATTATTTTGAAATGTGAAAAATTCGATAATCACATCACAGATTGAATAAAAAGGAAGTCTCTTGAATATTTTGAGATTTTTTGGATGAAATTTGAGGGAGGAGATAGGTTTTGCAGATATAGCTTTTAAGAGAAATTTGAGTTTGGGAGAATTTTTGTAAGGTTAAAAAATTACTTTGTAGTTAATATTTGATGGAAAACTGCCAAACCGTCCCCTACCAAGTTGCACTTTCGCATGGTCTGGAGGGACGGTTTGGCGGTCATCCTAAAAATTTCTCTAACTCAAATACTTCTCTCAACTTCTTCACTGCCCACCAAAATTTAGGGTAGAGATTCCCCTTAAATAATGACTTATCCCCCAACCGACCTACCTCATATGGATGGAAAGAGTGAAGTACTATAATAGTTGGAGTAATCCTAGGGATGGTTGCTATCCATGACTGCTATCACTGGAGCTAACTATAGTATTATAAAAGGTAGATTAAGCGGAAATGCAGTACAAACGTCGTTTAGTTTCCGCCGCCTGGTTATCATTGTTGATAAGGTGCCAGTCTATCGTGCGGGAGGCTTGGGTTCGATGCTCAGCTGGACCAACACTCAGGGTCTTAAAACAACTGAGAAAGTACTGTCTTTGCTCTAACATCTGCAAATGGTTACACTTTCACTCATGGTCTTAAAATAACTGAGAAACTGCTGTCTTTGCTGTAACATCTGCAAATCGTTAGACTTCCACTCTGGGTCTTGAAACAACTGAAAAAGTACTGTCTTTGCTCTAACAGCTGCAAATGGTTAGACTTTCACTCAGGGTCTTAAAACAACTGGGAAAGTGCTGTCTTTGCTCTAAAGTCTGCAAATGGGTGACCTTCGCGTTTTGTCAAATAAAAACTGTTGGCCTATCCTCTTGATATTCTACTGAGGGAATTAAAAGAACATTTGTGGTCTGTCTTGTATCAAACATATGTGCGAGCCGCCGTTACAGACTATCTAAAGCCCTCAAAATGCTGACCCTGTATTTAAATGTAAATGACACTGAAAAGCCCCTCGAGGAATTGTCATTAAAGATTAATATAATGTATTATTTTAGTGGCTATAAATACTCAGTATCCATCAAAACATAATCCACATTTACACCTAGATTCAAACCACTGTATAACAATGAATGGCATTTTGCTTTAGTATCATTTACAAGCGTATAACACCGTATTTGCCCTTAAGGCGTATAAAGGCAAATACTTTTTGTTAACATACCTTGTGTATCGAAGATTGGTGCCTGTAATATACTTCTTGAAATCAAAGACAGCAGAGCCAGTTTTCCCCCCTGACTCAGTATTACCAGTAGATTCATAGTGGTAACTTTTGTTTTGAGTGAAGCTATCTTTAACTTTTCTTGCAGCGTCTTGGATATGGTGTTTCGTGGAAGCTACAGCTACATTTTCGTTAGAATTTGAGTGATAGCCACTGCTCATTCTTCCAACTGAACCCTGGCGATTGCTTGTTAAGGGATTATCACTTTCAGCTTCACAAGTAACATCTGCAGTCTGTGCGTTCGACGTACACGAAATGGAAGTTAAATCATATTTACCGTAAATATTCTGTTGACACTGGTCACCTGTTTTATCTGCTATGTACAATGACTGACTATCAGTTCGTTGATGATATGCTCCTGACTCTTTGTCTACAGTTCTATTTGATATAGACTTTTCTTGCGCCTGCTGGCCATCAGAACCAAGCATTTGTTGTTTTCTAAGTGCTTTTTGCTTCATTGTATTTGGCAGTTGTACCACATGTTCAGTAAGAGTCTGAGGAAGATTCAGGTCAGCTGGACGAGCAGCAGAGTCATAACCGTCTGAGGCCTGCCTGCGATCAGTAAAGTAGTTCTTTCCATCAACTAAACCTGAATTGAGCGTTTTGTAACTTTCTACTTTTTGTTGACAATCCAGTGATCTCTTAGATGTAGTATCTCTATACTTCATTGACTTTTGTGGGTCACATGATTCCCTTAAACATAAGTTTGCAACATTTGGAACTAATATATCTTTTGAACCATCAGAGGTACTTCGAGAATGCGTACGAAAGTCATCCTTTACATGAAAATTATGTACTTTATGCCCATCAACATGTGGTTGGCTAGCATTCATCGTGACTGATATATTTTGTGAGCCATCAGATGGCTGCAACGTACTGGAGTGAAATGTGCTGTATATTTGTCCTTCGGAAGATTTTAGATGCCTTGCATTAACTGTAACGGCTGTATCTTGAGAGCCATCTGAACGTTGGCGAGAGTGTGAACGAAAGTTCTCTTTTAAATCAGAATCAAGTGTCACATGTGCTGAATTCTGTGGATGCCTTAAATTTACTATTACTGCTATGTCTTGGGAACCATCTGAGCATTGGCGAGTGTGTGCACGAAAGTCACTCTTCGTCACACATTTCTCTGAGGCAAAAGCTTCTCCTCCTGTTTTGTTTGAGTTATCTTGGCTTGGTTCTCTACCACCGTTTGAGAGTTGCAGATTCTGTGTTCTGTAAGCATCAACACGAGGGCTTTGTTCCTCCATTTCGGGAAGCTGCTCTACCTGAATTTGACTTGGAGACTTTTGATTGTGTTGGGATCTGGTAGTTAGTGGACTAGATGCACCAAATAACTCCTTCTGTGTTTCTAATGTCACAGTAGTGTCCTCGATTTCCTTGCCCCGGGGTGTCAAAGGTGGGGAGCGAGAATGAAACCTTTTAAAATCTTCCCATGAAGTGTGTTGATGGACACTACCCTCAGAATCAGAGAAAAAGTCAGGAGGAGTGGTCGAATACCTTTCCCAATCAAATACCCCAGTTCCAGGATCATAGTTACACCCTTTTCTTGCCCAGCCACGTTCTATCTTCTTCCGTCTTCTCATTGATGGCCGATCCGGTGTACTAAATGGAAACAAAGATATTAAGATAGAAAATGTACTTCGCTTACAAAATAACAAATACTCCAGGTTCCTGAGACCAACTATTCAAGAAAATCTATCTATGTAAAAAGTAATGCAAAATAAAACCACTTGTAACTGCACGAGAAATAGAACAGAACTCCATAGTATAAACCAGACTAAAGTGGCTCTTAGTGAACCTCACAAACTCGAGATCATTAATATATGCAAAATTTATGCATATAACTGTTGCCACGCAACATAAATGGCTTGGCTGCATAACAAGATCATAATCTGTAGACCATGGCGGAAATGTCCCCATCATGTTGACTTGTTTAAAGTGCCTATGAAGCAAAACCAGTGTTTTACATTTCTAAAGAGGTCAATTCAAAAGTATTAAATACAGAAAGTTTCAAAGATTATGGATAAAGAGCCTGAGAGATATAGCTTCCCAAACTTGCAGGTTTTGCGCTGATGATTGGCTAGCTCATGCATTTAAGGTATCAGGTTTTTCGTTTCTGTGACGTAATATTGTTTGTAAACTTCAAAAGCAACATGAGAGAAAATAGCAACTTTGTTCGTACCTCAACGGAATTCAAACTCAAGCTGTTACAAGAAAATGATTTTATCTTTATTTAGAAACCATTTTATCAGACCTGTTTAAACTATTTTTAACTTGAATTGGTTTGCTTTTTTAATTAATTTTTCACGTATTCTATGTATTGAATCAAACAAAATGTCGCGTGACACTCGCTAATTTGCATCTTAATGGCTAGCCACAGAACTCAAATTTTCCCAGACACGTAGCATCTTTACAATTTATTTTAACTCTCTGAAATTTTGCCTGTTTGTCTTTCTTATAATGATCTCTTCAAACAACTAAAAACACTTTTCGCTTCATAGGCACTTTAAGAATACATTTTGCTCAAACGCCATGCTCAACAGCTTCAGCAGTTTGAGAATCTTTGAATTGTGAAAACATGTCAATAACACTGATTAGAACTCTTTCCAACTATCTACGAGCTAATATTCAAAATGGAATTGTACTTCATGAAGCAACGCTGCATCGTGGATCGAGTGCAAAATGTAATATTTATATGCAAGTAATTTTCAGTTCAGCGGTTTATACAATTACTAATAAAAAGACAACTGTTGTGCATTGTGAAGTCGTCGTGTACCTGTTTCTGCTCATAACTTTGCGGCAATCACCAGAGGAAGCCTCCCAGACCCAGATACGCCCACCCAGACACACGCTGACAATGGTTGAGCCCAGGCATTCCAAATGTTCTATAGTCTGAAACATTACATTTGAGACATTAGCCTATGTTACCAAGCTACTTGCAAATATTTAGTCGAGAATTAAATTGCGTCAGTTTACTAAATCTTATTCTCGGTCTGAATTAATGTACATTATAAAAAACTTTTTAATGTTCAGCTAATTAAACATTGTTTCGGACAACCATGACTTAATGGAATGCTCCATCAAATGACAAAGGTGGTGGCAAGTGATACCCTATTCGTTGGTTATGTATTATGGTACGGTTGTGGTGGTGGTGGTGGTGGTAATGATGATGATGGTGATGATGATGATGGTGGTGATGATGATGGTGGTGGTGATGGTTATGATGATGATGCCGGTGATGCTGATGATAATGTTGTTATTAATGATGACAACAGTAATGACGGACTGAGATAATGTAGTTCCGATGGAAGATTAAATATTGCAGCATCAATCAAAACGTACCTTCATATGACCATCGAGAATAAGTGGTAATGATTCCAACAGATCTTCTCTGTTTGTCCAGCCACGGCCTCGGAGTTTTGTCATCGGATCGATCTGACAATCATTGAGAAACTTGCAAATGAAAAAGAGCAAAATCATCACCAGAATACCAAGAGTCACACAGTACAGAGCATGACGGAAATACTCGGAATTAGCTTTTTCCCTGCTGGATTCCTGTTTTAGGCTTTGTTCTTGCTCTACGATGGGATCACCTGCAGCTGTATCACCAATTAGAGACTGATCAATGGAGGAAGACTGCTGCTGTCGTATGTACTTGGAGAGGATTGTCGTCGTATCCAAATGGGTTCCCAAATAGACCGGCGGAAGAACACTAATATATCTAAGGATGAATAAAAATTGATAAAAAAGACGTTTTAAGATCATTAACCAGCTATCATTGGTCTTACAATAAGAAACATTGTTGACAGTTAACAATCTTGGATAGTCCGCTGTAGCTGTCAAGTGATCATAATACGTACATTTTGAAAAATTAAGACAGACCACAGTGAAATATTGGCAGGGTTTTCCTTTTCAAATGAAGTAGCAGTAGATGAATTTTGAACAAGCGAAGAAGTTGGGCGTGGTAGCGCAATCCGTTCCACATTTTTTATCAACACTTGTATCCTTGTCAGCAAGGATGTTTTAGTAATAATAACAGTTGCCGGCGACGAAGCGATTCACAGACGGCGAAAATCGCCGGTTGCCAGCCGAAAAGGAAAACCCTGTATTGGTGGACATTTTACTTCACATTTATTAAACAGCAACTGCAAAGTAAATCAACAAACCATTTTTTTGCACATGCAAATCACTAACCTGCCAACCAAACTTATATTATAATTAGACAGCAACTGAGGCAAATGACGTTTTGACAGACTCCGCCACATTTCTTCAGCTGTTAGAACATTTAATCGTCCCATAAGATACCACCCACTGCCATCCAACTGAAAAGGGTCAAATGTCTTATCTGAGTCGTCTTCCGCGGTTTTTTTCCATTGCTTCTTTTCATCATTGGATTGCTCTTTCCCTATATATTCTTTCTCATGTTTTGAAGTGACTTCAGATGGTTCTTCACCTTTATCTTCTGTCTCACCTTTTGGTATGACTTTGAGGTTTGTAAAGTCACTTTTCACATCAACAGGAAAATTAGAGGTTATACTACTTGCATTTTGCAACTGAGCTTTCACATGGCTAGAAGTGTCTTCGTTTTCAAGCAATGTTACTGACAAACTCAGCATGTACAGGAAATAAAACACTGCACAGACCTGCAGAGTGTATTAAGTTCAATTGTTAAATAGACAAAAACACACAACAACAACAACCTACAACAACCCAGCAGCAGTCTCTCTGCACCCTAAGTTACAATGTAAATAGAAACTTCGCTACTTAGAACTTGGGTTTCAAGTCTTTGTATTGTTCTAAAAACACCACCCCGACAGCAACCTTGTTATTAGAAAAAATTGGCTTCAGAAATTGAATACATACAATGATACACTATATTAGAAATTGAAATTAATGTAAATACCAAAAAAGAACGAATATTAAAACCGAAATCACGTTCGGTACAAGTAAAACAGTTGATCAGGTAAAGTAATTAATAATGTTACTGTAACAGCTGGAACATGCCACGCCTGGCATCTCCATCCTCAGCTCCCAATTTTAACTTAACGTCACAATACTAGCTTTGGTAAATGTGATGGGAAGTTTAATTTTTGGGCTTGTCCTAATGTACAGGAAAAGGATAAACAAACTGTCGTTCACTACGACAAAGTACGCTGTTGTTTAGTTAGTATATATAACCCTGTAAATAGTTAAAGATAGTTTAGTTACTTATAACGTACATCAGAGAAATTTTTGCAATAAAGAATTGAAAAAGATACAATCCTTGTGTCTAATAGTTGTAGACCAGAAATGTACAGAGATTTGAGAGCATGAAGCAAAATTCTGACACTTATCATACTTGAAAAAAAAAACCCTAACTAAAATAAATTGAATCCAAAGTTGTTGGTAAAGTTCAATACAAATTCCATGCATAATCTATTTCTAATTTTAACATCCCTTGCTATTTCCTACATCTGAATACAAGCCCATGTTCGCAAAAGAATTTAATGAAAAGTGCCTTAACATGCCTGATACTTACCATGCAAACTTTCTGGACCACCCTTGTTCTAGCGACGAAATAAGCAAAGTTTAGCCTCTTTGGCAGTTTCCTTGCAGCTAAAGGTATAGGACATCTGGACGGGGTTTGCTTTTTATACGACACTGATGGAAGAGGTGGGAGCAACTTAAAAAATTGGGGAGGAGATGGAGGAAACTGTTTGGCTACAACTGTGCTGCTACTGCTTAACTGCAACGTCGAGCCTGAAGTAACTATTGTGAAAGAATTATCTGATGGACTGGACACAGAGACAGACGCTTCAACTGTGACAGGGTTCTCTGAAGTCAGACGAGCTGGTGCTAATTGGGTACTTGGTTGCTGAGAGTTTACTGAAAAGGTTCAGATTATGGTCAGTATAAATTATTTTTACTTTTTGTAAAGAGAGGATGAAGAAAAAGAGTGAATCCTACAGATAGGTCTTATTCCTAGGATTATCCATATCTGATGATTACCAAGAGAGGATGAAGTAAAAGAGTGAATCCCCCATATAGGTCTTATTTCTAGGGTTATCCATATCTGATGATTACCAAGAGAGGATGAAGTAAAAGAGTGAATCCTCCAGATAGGTCTTATTCCAAGGGTAACTAATCATATCCCTATTATTTAGTTTTAGACATGATTCCTAGCTCTTCTGCTGATGTTACTCGCTTGCTGCGTGGATGTTTTGGTAGAACACACATGGAGTACTAATCGAGTTTGTTGACAAAACCTATGCAGGGTTGTCAAAAAGATTTAGAGTAGCCACAGATACCAAAAATGTAAGGAGGAGCCCCACAAAACATAATCGCTGTCTAGATTATTATTATCTTGTTATTCATCACCGGTTGCCATGACTTTCTCTTCTCTACATGCATGTATTTACGTGATGACATAATTCCCAAATCTACTAAATATCACGGCAATCTTCAATATTGGATCTGACGTGAAAAATCCCTTATATTTTCAATCGTGGCACACTATAATCT
>JAOBAY020090576.1:0-10133 GCA_025331085.2 Zoanthus sociatus
CCCACACCTCCACCTCCTCCCCCACCACCTCCTCCTCCTCCTACTCCTCCGTCTCCTCCTCCTCCTCCTCCTCCTCCTCCTCCTTCTCCTTCCCCTTCTCCTCCAGATCCTGCTCCGCTCTGGATCTTCTTGTTCTTGTTCTTCTTCTTCTTGTTCTTCTTCTCCTTCTTCTTCTTCTTCTTCTTCTTCTTCTTCTTCTTCTTCTTCTTCTTCTTCTTCTCCTCCTCCTCCTTCTTCTTCTTCTTCTTCTTCTTCTTCTTCTTCTTCTTCTTCTTCTTCTTTTTGCTTTTTTTATGTGCATTTTCTTTTTTACTGAACAAGGCATAACGTAAGGGAACAAGATTCAACAAAGCTGAACAAGTCTTAAGATGGCTAGACAAGGCTCAACATGACTGAACAAAACTCAATTTGACAGAGCAAGGCTCAACATGACTGAAAAAGGCTCAACGTGACTGAACAAAGCTCACCATGACTGAACAAAGCTCAACATCACGGAACAAAGCTCAACATGATGGAACAAGGCTCAACATGACTGAAAAAGGCTCAGCATGACTGAACATGGCTCAACATGACTGAACAAGGCTCAACATGACTGAACATGGCTCAACATGACTGAACAAGGCTCAACATGACTGAACAAGGCTCAACATGACTGAACAAGACTCAACATGACTGAAAAAGGCTCAGCATAACTGAAAAAGGCTCAACATGACTGAACAAGGCTCAACATGACTGAACAACGCTCAACATGACTAAACATGGCTCAACATGACTGAACAAGTTGAATTAAGGTTTAATTTTAAATATTTTATTTTAAAAATAACTATCTTTTTCACTAAGCGCGCTGTTTTAAACATTTCTGTTTCGTGAAATTGAATTGACATGCCCTCTTGCTTTACGCGTGCTCGTGTTCTCATTTGTCACTTAAACACTTCTTACATGCTTTATGTTATACTGATATGACTTCATCATTGCTTGTCGCCTCAAACAATAAATATAAATATATTCCTCCATAACTGACACGTAAAAATATCATAAACAACAGCAACCTGTAAGTGACAATTCAAATGTAATTTGTTTATTTAACACTTTTTTTAAGATAGATAAGAGAACCTAATAAAACAGAAAGGATTTGTTTGACAAATAAAAAAAACCGAGTCGTATTTCGTTTTTTTTGACGGGCGGTTGATTTCATTTTGGTGGAAGCAATTTGAAATTTAATCTTCAGAACACGCAAACAAAACCGTTTATTGAAATACTTACTTCTTTGTTTAAAAAGGCGGGAAACGTACGCGCGTTGTGAGAACAAAAATTTACGCACGCCTGGCAGGTGATTGGTTTAAAGCATTTTATTTCCCTTTTTCCAAGAGATTATTTTACTTTGAAGTGATAACACATCACTTACTTGATTTGGCCTTTCACATGTATATCTATCTTAAATGCATTAAATAAAGAAATAAATATTTAGTCTTCCGTTTTTGGTTCTCCGAAAAGCTCTCAACATCCAAATAACTCACATGCAGCTTCATTAAGCATTTTATATGTTTTTTAACCAAAGATTCAATATATTTTTTCTGGACAACAAAGAGATTTCGTAAAGACGTTGTTGGGGTCCTTTTATATAACATCGGAGAGCGCCCCAAGTAATAGCGGTAAAGCGAGGATTAAGGCCGAGAGAGTAAATTTTTTAATTAACATCTAATTAAACACTTATTCTATTGATAAACCCGTTATCTCCAGCAGAAATAATCTTTCTCGCTGAGACGTTAGAGTGAGCGACCATTTTGATTTCTCTATTTTGCTGTTTACTATACCAGATGTTATTTCACCAATCAGTCATCAGATATTACCAAGCTGATCGCAGATTTTAAGCAAAAGTGATCAAAAACAACTGTGCAATAAATTACTCTTGGCCGTATAAATGTAACACTTTTCTGTTTATCGACACCATGAGGTGCGGCTATGCTAAAGTAATTGTCGACTTATAGTCAACAAGGAGCTAAATGAAAATAGGTGGTTTGTAAAAGGATTAATTTTCAAACATGTAAATTGGTACTAAAAATGCGCAAAATTGACTCTCGTCACTCTGTCAACTTAATCGCAGTGTGCTGTTTCGAATTAAAGTAAGAATTTTATTCAAACCACCAAGCCACGCACTAATTTTAGCTTTAAAATAGAAGGTAACACTCTTTCCTTTCTCCCAAATCTAAAATAGCTACCTAAAAGCTATAACCGGCGGAAAAAACAAGTTAAAAAAGCTCGCTTGTTTAAACTGAATACAGCTATAGTGTTTAAGAATGCGAAGCAATGCTTGTGGACGAAGATCGGAAATCGTATTTCCTGTTTATAGCAATCAGCAAAGGCGGTAGAATACCCTTGCGGGGTATGCAATCACGCGAATTGCGTCGGGTTTTCATTTCAGCTCAACAGTAAAACTATTTTGGCCTGTTATAAAAGTTTCAAAAATCAACGATGAAGAACAAAAAAAGCTCTGAGATAAACAGATGCAATATTTTATTTACTTACAAGTAAATGAATGTTCATTCTTTACAAGACTAAGCGGTTATACGAGTTTGAAGTTTTAATCCAGGGAGAAACCGCTGACACTATGTTATCGCGGTTCCGGCGTTTTTTAGATGGCGTCGCGTTCCACTCTGACCCCCTGGGTATAAACAGCGCGATTAGATAACATACATAAATTTATCCAAGGCAATCTTACTTTACCGTAAAACTAGTCTGAGCCTAAGTGTTCAAATGCTTAGTTTTGCAGAGATTATACAAGCAGATTGTGGAAATTCTCAGAAGATGTGGTACAGTGAACGCGAGCCAAGCGAGTGCCAGTGGCCCCAGATGCAAATGAATATGAGAGCCTATCAATCTCAGTATGAGGACGAAGACGATGTACATGTGAAAAGACCAATGAACTCCTTTATGATTTGGGCAAAGGTTATGCGGCGTAAGTTTGCGGAGAAAAATCCCAAACTCCACAATGCCGAGATCAGTAAAATGCTTGGAAAAGCGTGGAATGAGTTGACAACAAAAGATAAGCGGCCCTTTGTTGAAAAAGCCGAGAGATTGCGAATAATTCATATGAAAAAGTACCCTAACTACAGGTATACACCACGGAGAAGAACACGGGAAAGACGCTTCAATCAAAGAATGCCTTCGAACTATATCGGACCAAGTTTCGTCGGGCAAAACGGCTCACCGATCGCACAAGAAGTCTTCTATTTTCCACCTACACCAGAGTCAAGTCCAACAGCTGACAATAATTTGAGTTCACGCGATCGCTACAGTGCTTATTCCTTTTACAATTCCTCAGAGAACGAACCGCCTTTTAATCAGCCATTGTCCTACCCAAATCCTCCCGATCCCAGGTTTCAATCATATGAGTGTTCGAGGCCCGCTTATTCTGGAAACGAAAACTTTACTCCCCAAGTGTACCAAAGCCAGGCACACGTCTCTCCACCAGCAAACTCAAGTTGTCGTTTTTCATCTGGGCCCTCGTGGAGTCGTGACGACTCTGCCTTGCACCAAAACTCGCCAGTCGTTGTTTCGGCACATAGCTCGGCCTATAGCAGCTGCAGACTCGAGAGATCGGAGAAAAGTTTTCTCGCTCAAGCTGTCCGAGAAAGACCGCGTCCCAGTGATTTCTCATATCATGGAGATAGAGTTTACCAAAATACTGCAACTATGCAAAGACAAAACTCTTGTCGTCTTGCTTCGTATTCATCAAAATCCCCTTACGAAGAAATGGCAAATACCTGTGCAATTATTGAACATCCTAAAGTAAGACAAGATGAACGAGGACACATGTTTGAACAACTTTCAGATATTTTGTGTGACGATTTAGACAGAAATGAATTTGATATGTATTTGAGCTAGGAACACTTGCTATGATTTTGAAAGATTGTAACCTAAAATAACGTTGGTTAATCTAAAATTATTCTTTGCAACTCAAATAATGAATACAAAAGAGTTTAACAGTTTAAACAACTGTGTTTATGTGATTTTTGTTGTAAATTATCTTAAATGTTTTAGCTTATAGTCTTCAAAAGTAAAACAGTTTTAAGAAAATTAAGTTGGTGTTTGCTTTTTAACTCAAAACATATTTTGTCCATGTTTATCACTAAAGTTTAATTTTGAAACCGGCGATTGTCCTCCTTACAAATTTAGAAAATTTTGTCTTCAAATGTTTGTAAAATATTCTCTCAGGAAATGGTGGCATACACTTTAGTTTGTTTGCTGTACAAAAAAAGAAGTTCAGTGCTCCCACTGCGACCAAAATACAATAATTTAGTGTTTTTTCAAAACGTGTAAAAATATCATTGCATGACCCCATATTGTGTATCAACCAACATCCAGGGCCCTTGCGTAAACACTTTGAAGTATTATTCTCTTGTTTTTCTTTTATTTTGCCCTTTTTAACGATAAATTATTCTCAGTGTCTCAATAAAATATTTAAAACAAAACTTCTCTGCGTTCAGTTGTATCTGTTAAATTTTAGGAATTCTCAGTCCAACTCAAAGACCAAAATCATTTATCATACAGACACCATAAATACTTTGTACTAAACTTAACTGTCTACGTATCCTTTTAAAAAGAAAAAAAAAACAATTACTACACTGTAAATTTTTGTGCTGTTAATAACATATATTTGCTAAGTTTCGAGTGTCGTTTTCAAGAGGTATATTATTATATCAAGACATATATCGTTTGTTGTTGACAGATTATTATATTTTCTTACAGGTTTTATGTGTTAATTTGACATTTCCTGACTCGCAGCTGATTTTTCGAGAGCCTTCATTCAACAATGCAATGTGCAAGCTATGCGCATGACATAAATAGAGTATGACAAAGGTCGCAAAATGTTCGAGTTTCATTTTTTTCGCTTTTTTAGAGAGTTGTTGCTCGATTCCACAATCTCGTTTGAAAGCTTATGTACTTAAAGTAAATGTAATAAGCTATAATTTAGTTAAATTCAATTTGTTAATCAATAAATTATTCATTACCAAGTTCTTAGCTAGTTTATAAATTCATTTTGAACAAGTTACAATGAAAAAGAAAGTTGTACTTCTAAAAAACCTTTATAGCCGGCATGAAGTTATGTCAATGAAAATCAAGTTTATCTTGTTTTCTTTTCTTCGGAGAAAAACAAAAGTCAAACAAAAAATGTTTTTTTAGATTAATCCGTTAGTGGAGAAAGGTCTTAGTTTGAAAACTGATACACCGTTTTTCGCCTCTAACCTAGTGTCACATATCACTATAATATAAACTCTAAACCTGACCCTTGAGAAAAAAAGTAGTAATTATTGCATGCCCATATATCTTGGGTTTTCGTTAGTGATTTGAAATGCCAAATCTCCACTTTAATACGACCGCTGCAAAAGCATTATTGGACACTTCTAACTAAAGGTTCCTGACTTGCCCGGCCATAAATGAGTTGATTTTCTGCTAACAAAATTTTGCGTGAGAATTTGGTATTTACAACATGAACGACTCTCATACCCCCTGCTGGGGCATTAAGTGATTGGTTTTTGCCAGAAGGGCAAAAAGAAATAGCTTAGAAATTCCTAAACTACTTAAAACAGAGTTTGTGCATTTTTTTTTTTTTTTTTGGTAAAAAGTTTATGTCCGATAGAATCGTTTTGCAAAGCCGTGTGTTTTAAACCTGATAACGGCAGAAAAAAATTGGTCCTATTGAATCGCTAGAAGTAGAAGCAACCTTTTAGGTTTTAAGCGACCGATTTTCTGTTAAAAGCGATAATTTTGTTAGTGCTACAGCTATTATGATAAGTGTTTTTTGTTGAGCAAAACACAACATTTCATAGGCTTAATGAGCTTCAAATTTTGGGCTGCAATCTGGCTTCAATTAAGTAGACAAACAACAGCTTTCTTCTTTCTCCATCCAGTAAAACCTGAAATTTAAAACACAGCTCATAGCAAACCAATTCAGTCAGTAAAGAAAGCACTGCTAAAGAGTTGTCCGTCAGTTCAGTTTTCACTGTGATTTGAAGTTATCTATACCCTCTCGATCAGTTGAAATGAAAATCCTTTAAAAAAGCTTTATAGTAACTGTGTGAAAAGCTGACAAAGGTTTTTGTTGAAAGGTTTTCAAGAATCATAATTAACTGATATGATTTTCTAATCTTACTATAAGTAACCGTTTTTCCATGTGAAGAAAAAAAACGCGGTGTCTTTCCGGCCTAGTTTTGCTTTTTACTACTGAATTTGTGAACAATTTTTTACTTTTAAAAAAAAGGCAATAAAAGACACAAAAATAATAAAAAACGTTAAAGGAATTCTTAGCATTTTACATTAATTTAACAATTTCCTTATGGTAGAGAAACACACTAACTCTTTCTGTAACCCAAGCGCAATCAAGGTATGAATCTGATCACGAAAAATTCTTCATTGCCATTGTCAGTTTTTCACATTTTAAAGCATAAATCCAGAAAAAGGGAAACATTAGTGAATAACTAAAAACAATGTGATTCCAAATTATCTTAAATTGTGGCCGTTTTCGTACAATAGTTTCAACAATGGTGCAATCTGTTAATTATATTGTTCTCACCTTAGGCAATAAAAGCCGATAACAACCTATGGGCGGTGCTTTACTCCGTGTTAACAGCTGTTCACGAGTGATGAGCACAGGAAAAAAATCTTCTCTTGAAAACCGCCAAACTTCGGGGAGGTTTCTTTGGTCCGAAGTGAAACGTTCAGTTTCTTACAACTTCCTGTCTGACACAAGTCATGTTAAATCCTTAAGCATGGGTGGTAAACTTACAGATTGTAAATCTATTGTATAGTATTGAAAGTGCGTTTCATTTTTCTGTTTATCTTTGACTTTAATTGGGATTAAGCGGTTCGCAAATTGTAGTTCAAGTCTTTCCTGATAATATAAATATTGGTGTTTTATTCCCTCTCGGAACTTGACCATGGTCCATGCAGTAAAAATGTCTAATTTGGTGTTTTTATGTATAACAATATTAGAATCTTAGTTTTCTTTGCATTGTAAACAAAGGGAAATGAATGATCGTCGTAGTTATGCTTATTGAGACTGAGTTTGTACTGCGTGTAAACAATGACGTCATGAATGATCGTCGCGATTATGATTATCGAGACTGAGTTTGTACCGCGGTGTAAACAATCACGTTGTGAATGATCGTCGATGTTATGAACGCAGTTTAAGCGGTTGCAAAAACAAAAAATGAAAATCAGAAAAAAAAAACTTTCCAGACTTTAACGGGATTGGAACCCAGGACCTCTGCGATACAGATACAGCACTCTAACTAGCTTAGATAGGAGCCACATATGGGGGACCAGGTCATTGAAAGTGCCACTCTGAGGTGTTTAATTGCCAGGAATGGTAAAAATGCAATGCTTGAGGGATGCAGCTAAAGTATAGATAGCACAAAACGTGCTAGTTGTTATCTTGAAGCCATTATATATAGGGCACTATGGTTACGTTGATAGCGAGCTTTACCGTTTGAAACTACCATTAAAAAAAGGAAGCCTGACTGCTAGCAGCCATGGACAGCTGTTTCAATCTTTTTAAGCCTCATCAGCATGGCATAACAGCTGTCCATCACTGTTAGCAATCAAGTTCACAGTTTTTATGATAGTTTTAAGGGGTTAAACCTGCTATGAACGTTGCCATAGTGCCCAATATAGTGGCTTCAAGTTAGCTACTAGAACGATTGTGCATTTTGCATTTCTTTTGATTTTGCTTATTTATTTGCCTTTCTGGCGAATTATCAGCGCTTGCCCGTGGCTGTAAAGCTATACCGTGTCGATGAGTCCTAACAAGGACAAAACAGCTGTACACACGGTTGCTTACGTTATACTTGTATTGTTGTTATTCAAGCAATGCGTATGCGTATAGATTCAGGAATTCGTGTACGCATGCGCAAGATAATATTTCTATGTAAAATAACGGTACAGGGCACAGTCAGCTTGAAATGTTTTTGTCATCACCGTGAAATGAATAAACGTTTTCGAGCGTTGCTCGACTACTTCAGTACAACTCTTTGGTCACATTCGAAACATCAGACTTTACACTACTTACGCAAAAGTTGTCAATGTATTTTTTATAGATCTTATCTGGCATTATTTATCTTTCGTTTCACTATCTTCAAATGTTTGAAATTTCCGTCAGTTGTTTTTTTTGAACATATATAAAGCTGAAACAAAAATTGTCCTAGTAATAAAACCTGAAGACTGGTAATGGCCAGTCAAAATATTGTACAAACTGCCCAAACTTTTCTCACGTTGTAAGGTCAGTCTTTGTGAGTCTTTTTGACAAATATATTTTATTTCAAAACAATTTTTCCGACTGATCATGATTGTTCCAACGTTGGCAAGTATATTGATCGTATACGGTTTTGTATTGGTTTTTAACCGATTTATATATGGAGTTTACTACTTACGCAGTTACGGGGATTATCAAAATGTTTCAACCAATTTTTAATTATACCCATGACACCAGGTAGTCAAACATCAATATGGACTGCAAAGAATTCAAATTTTTAGTTCTTTAAAAATTCACTCCAAGTAGTAGTTGGCGCGGTCGGTAAGATCTCTGCCTTCCGGCTCTGGCAAGATATAAACACTCAGTTGTGTAAACTTATTCTCATCCAAAACTTATACTACGTTCCATCCTTGCAGGGTAAGTAAATGAGTACCAGCGCCTGCTGGGAGCTAACCTGCGATTGATTAGTGTCCTTTCCGTGGTGGGGGAGTCAAAGACTCTCATCCGCTTAACACCACAGAAACCGCAGATAAGCGCCGGCTCCATGCCGCCACTCAACTTCAGTTTGGCTTTGCTCATTTTTCATGAACTTGTAAAAACAGCACGAAGGAAGTTTCTCTTCTGTTTTTACGTCTGATAACAAATTGCAGTACATATTCAGATTTAAATCCTTAATTAGACTTAAAAGATGTAATGGGGCTTGTTACAGTTGATTGAATACCTCTTATTTTTGTCTTAGAGCATTAGAAGGAGTTGACAGCTCACTGAGGTGAAGAAACACCCACACTCATCTTTTTTTATAATAAGATTACGTTCTTGACTTTGCGTTAATCAGATTATCACCAAAAAACTCATTGCAAAGAGTTGCTTTTCAATCTGTATTCAGAGAACACCCACAAATCACCGACCTCTAGCTCTACGCGGTTCTCTAAATGAATGGAAGACAAAACTCGAGACTGGAAGCGCAGCAAATCCTTTCTGCAACAGAAAGAAAGTAGTTACTGAATTGATGGAGAATAGTAGAATAGTAGAAGATTCTTCTGAGAAAAGAAGGGTATAAATGATCAAACTCATTGACCTTTTTTACTATGACATAGCCTGTCTTATTTACATATTTGATAGGCTTTCTAAATCTAACTCGCAGAATTGAGTTTCACACAAAATACGTGAAAAAAAAAATGAAATAAATGTTACCTCATAATTTTAAAAGTATAAGGAGTTTGATTTCTTATATTCAATTCATGATTAATTTATTTAAATCTATCCTCGGCTCCCTCCCAAACATTCATGCAACTCTGTTTCCTATTTACTAATGCCACACTGCGTCACATAAGTTATTCTAGAAGTAGTGATAGATTAGTGAAGTGCGTTCGATTTTCATAGCTGTATATGCGCAAAGAACAAACCAATCACTAAATACGCTACTGCGATATGAAAACTACATTTCTTCTATTTCAGTATTTGTATTATTTATGATTTTAAGACTTTAAAAAATACGTTTTGTCCAATAAAACGCTTACAGTTTTAACCACCAGCTTTATAAAACTGATCTGTACCTATATCAATACAAACTAAAACTACTCGGCGTGACAAAACAAGATAAATTTTGCAGAAAATGCAGAGTTATAGAGTAGAACGTTCTTGTTAGTACAATACTACAAGAGGTCACCCTTGAGTACTTCAAGAGGTCACCCTTGAGTATCACAGATTTGAAACAGATTTTTGAACGAAGATATTTCAAAAACATTTTACTGGTACTTAAAAAGCAACTGTCAACAAGTTTTGATTGGCTCACCTCATTTTCAACTCAGTACGAGGATTTAGCGTAGATGCAGGGCTAACTGTCAGCATAGCAAGGCCGTAGTCAGCGACAGGCAGGGGG
>JAOBAY020090587.1:0-10133 GCA_025331085.2 Zoanthus sociatus
GACTAGGTTTTACGAACCCCAGTGACCAGGCGGAATCAGGAAATCCGTGCAAAGTTATTTACCAAACTTAGCTATTTTCCTTTTTCTTTCTCTAAACAATAGTTATATTTTTCTGTATTTGCATTTAAATTGACTCATTAGTATATCATTTAAGTTATTTACATATTTACACATATTCATTTAAGCTTGACAATGGCGTCAGTCGGGTGCCGAGACTTTGCTTGATACTTTAGCTTATATTCTTGTTAAAAAGTTTGTTTTGAAAACGTTCGTTTTAACTAGTGATACGGTCTTCGCTTTTTGTGTAAGATGAGCCCTTTCCCCTCGGCCCGCGGTCTCACCCTCACATTTCAGGACCCTCTGTCCCCTCTGCAGATCAAGACAGTGACGGTTATGTAACAAGTTGTTTACGGTTATTTTATACGGGATATAATAATTGCAATAACATCACCCTGAGTATCGCTTCATATTAGCTATTCATACTTCGTACCATTTTTGCATTTATTCACAAGTTACACACTTTTTTTAATAAGAACGTTTTTTATAAGAACGTGAGCCTTAAAATCGGCCAAAATTTAAGAACATGCTCAAGAACACACCCAAGGCTGAGGAATGTTCGAGAACTTTATTTTGTAACTACATGAAAATTGTATGAAACCAATTTGCAGTACACATTATCATTTTTTCTTTCTCAGTATCGAAATATCGAAACTCATATCTTCATACATAAATACACACATACATATACAGTGTCTGGACAACAGCCAGTGATTAAATTTTGTTTCATAAACTAAAGTAACTTTTTCCGAGCCGAAAAAGTGTGTACACCAATTTTAAAAGTATGATTATATTAAGAACATTTGAAGCTAAAATCTCCAAAATATTTAAGAACATTCAACCTCGGCCCAAAACTATAAAGACGTTCTTATAAAAAATGAGTGTAATTATTCTAAGCAATTGTTCTATAATCTCACAAAATTTAATTAAATTTGTGAAACATTTATCAAACTAAACGATACTTAGTCAAACGTCAAATAGTTTCATTTAGAACTAACGGAGCACGAACAAATAATAGAATTGTCACAGTTTAGATTAGGTGTCCTGCTGATGAACAAAGTACAAATATTTTGCTTTTCATTTTCATTTTCCATTCAAATTTCAATACATTTTTTTCCGGTGAAAAAGCGAAAAATAGAATACCTTTAAAATATATTGTCAAATATGGGTGAAAGTTACAAATGTTAGTGCGAGAGATTTCTTGGTTTTTAATCCGTCAATGCGGCTTTTATGAAGAAAAGAATTTGAAAGCTTTTGTTTGCCACAATTGCCAAAATAAAAAAAAGCCGTTGCATTCCTGGAATGCAAAGTTCAAAATTTAAGCTGGATAAAGATCCGGCTTAACGGCGAGAAAATGCTTTCAAAATTGTCCTTTGACGGTAAAAGGCGGATGACACTTCACCTAATTACTTTACGTCTTTGCTTGCACCGAGTACAGATTGTTGAACTACAAAGAGTGGCGCTGACTTAATCTTTAAAGTCAAAGATGACCTACTCTTCTATTTGTGGCTTCAAGCCCAGTTAATATTAGCACGCGGGACAAGTATCGGAAAAGTTCCGCTTTCGCACGGCTCGAGACGCTATCAAAATACTTCTTTTATCGTTATTGTGAGTTATATAGTTACAGTGAGGAACCAAATGAAATACCAGAAACATGTTTACCGTTGTATATGGTATATGGTACAAAATATAGGTGGTCAGGGGTTTTGATACAGCTATTTTAAAAATGCATTAAAAAACAATTAGGTCATTCTAGCTAGCCTCGGGAAACACGCTTCATTGTGGGAGATTATATAAAACTTTGTGGGTGAACCACAGAATAGCCCTACAAACAATAAAATGAATTTTTTATTAAACGTTTGTACTATTATCGGGAAAGGAGTGATTTCCTGCTTGTTTTAAAAACCAATTATAGTCGGTTTGATGGTTTTAGGAGCAGTTCCGGTGCAGGTTCTTTTAGAAATTTTGTGTGTATGTTAGAAGTGCTGTTTCTTGGATGTACTTTCAATCATACGTTTGGCAACGAGCTAATCATTGTTGCCTTTCTTTCAAAAACTGAAAACCACTTTAACGTATTTTGCAAGACAGAGAGAGCTTAGTACCTTAGTTATTGATTTAAAAATCAGCAACTGTTTCTTCTATGAATGCTAACATACATTATATATTTATATTATGAATCATTTATAGATATAATTTTTATTCCAACAAACAGTTCAAAGAAAATGTATAATGGAGTGAGAAATACATTTAAAATGAGCATAAATAACTTAACTTTCTATGTTTGGTTTGGATATTAAATGAAAATTTAATTAGAATGGCGCAGGTTTTGCTGCTACAGATACCATGACTGCATGTTTATTTTATACATATCCTCAAGCTATTTGCATGCTCTTTATAAACAGATTAAAATCACTAAATAGAATTAGTAAGTCTGACAGTTTTAGCGTTCAATTTCCCACTGAGTTAAACAACCTCTATAGTTTGAACTGTTTCACGGTGGTAGAATTTTAAATAGGAGAGATTTAATAAAACACAGATTCCCTCTGCGTTAAGAAAATGCAAAACAGCGTTTTCACAGCCACAGGTTTTAAAAGATTTAGAATCGCTCCACCCTCACTTCCCCGCAATCAACTAATTTACATGTAATAATTACAAAAAATTAATTACAAAAAATAAGCTCGATATCAAAAAAGATATTTTCTTTTTCTTTTATTTTGTAACTGTTCTGCTCACAGTCACAGGAGATTTAAAGCACCTAAGTTTGTATATATTTTACAAAGAAATAGTGAGAGACCATACATAAATAAATAAGAATACCTTTACAACCGGCCGGGAATAGCTGGCAAATTAAATATCAGCTGTTTGGATTCCCTTGAAAATTGCGGGTTTTGTTTTTCTAATCGTACACAAACGAAGTTTTTTTACTAATTCCTTACCGCAGGCTTTTAAAAAAATTTAATCCGAATGAAGTTGTCGCCAAAATAATGAGATTATTAACTTATCTTTGTTGAAAAGTTAAAGAAACCTTTGAAATGAGTCTGCGAATAAGCCGAATGACAGAACTTGTGAGATTTAAATTCTCGATATCCACATAGATCGTCCTAAATTAGTAAATAGCGTAAGAAGCTAGCATCTCGAGAGCTAAAGCCATAAATCTTACCGATTCGAGAGCTAACGTTTTTAATAAACATCTTACACTGTTATATCCAGTACTTGCGGTGATGAAAATAAAGATGTCAACTTTAGTTGTTTAAACCGATACTCATACTTAACAAAATTCAAGTTCACAAAAATTTTGAATGTGTTCAATTTGTGACAGTGTTGAAGCAATTAACAGACCTTCACTTCAGTGTTTGGGCCTCCGGGTAACTGAACTCTTGTGTTATGAAAATTCGGGATTTGAATAGAGGATAAAGTAAATACACAAGAATGCCCGGAAGGTATGTAAGAAAATTAAATTAAGAAATGACAAGTTTTGAAAATTATTTATTCTAATTTACGCCCCTTCATTAAAACATAATATGAAAAAAGTCAAGCATAAAAGTTTACCAAGCGTACGGGTTCAAAATACACGCTTGTTTTATAAGAACAACTTGTAAGAATAACGAGGCTCAGATTGGCTGAAAAATTTAAAAGAACAACTTACGAACAAGCTCAGGCTGAGCCTGGAAAAATGTGAAAATGTTTTTCGTCGAAACTTTACTGAATCTTGTAATTTACGTTCACAATGTGCACAGTAAAAATACAGAAGCACCGTTTCCCATCTATTATTATATCTACTATTGTCCCAAATGCTACACGTATTCATGTAATACTAAAAGTTCCTCACACGATAAGCACTGATTTTCAATGCCTTGTCTTTTTATTTCGATATTTTTCGTTATTTCAAACCTGTCACAGAAATAAGAACAAATTAAATACAAATTGATGCTGAAACAGCCAAAAAATTAAGAACAAATTTACTGGTGTAATAAAAAACAACGAAAATAAAGATAAAAGATTTCAAGGACCAATGAATCTTTTTTATAAAATAAAAAGTGTTATTTAAAATAACATTGGTGGGCTCAATACATATAATAATAACATTGAAAGAAAGTCTAAATGATCGTTTTGTTTATCCTTGCGTTATAGATGAAAGATATTTGAGGGTAATTTTAAAGAAATAAATGAATTTTCACTTAACTCAAATATTATACCGAACAAGTCAATTACTGAATTAGCAAAAGAAAAAATAACAAACCACATCAATAAATCAAAGATTATCAAACGCGTTGTAATCGCGGAACTGACGTATATAAGATCATTTTGTTGATAAACTTAGCTAAAATTTTTGTCTGATATAAAATGTTGCTAGCACGTGATTGAGTCCAAAGCGCTATTCTATATTCCCAGCGAAGCGATCACTTCCAGTTCTTAGGCGTACGTTGTACCGAATTAGTTTTTAAAAAAAATTAATCAAAACGCATAAATTGATAAAGTTTTGAGTCACAAAATTGGCAAGCACGGTGAACAGATGGTCCGTTTTTGCAAGTGACTTGAGAGACACATTTCAATGAAATTGAAAATGAAATTTCCATGAAGCCAAACCGCTTTCTTGTAAAACAAACTTGTGACTATAAATGTAATAGATTTAAGTTAGATAATTCTAAGTCGAGATTCAGCTTCTCTGACAAATGCTCGAAAGCTTTGATGTTAGACTTTTAATCGCATGACTTGCAAAAATTTCAACTTGCAGTTGCCTGATCTTCGTTACTGGATTTCTATAAATGCTCAAAGGCGCGATGAAATTAATCCTTTCTTCTTCTTTAAATCTGAGCTAAAGGCGGCCTTTTTAATAACTTTGGAATTTTCCCGCATTTTTCGCTGTTGATAGCGGCGGGGACCGCACGAAGGAAATGCTCGTCAAAGCTTTGGGTAACAGATTTAAACTTTTATACGCCGCATCACGTAGGAATGATACTAAATTAAGGTGCGTCGGTCCTTTCATCATTGTGAACGCTTTCAGCCACGTAGCTCATAAAAAAATAAAACGAATGTGTTAACAATTATGAAAAGGACACCAATTAATCCATATTGCTTTTCTGTAGTGCACAAAGATTTATGTTTAATAAAAAGTGATTACATCAATAGAGTTTGTCCGGCGCAGTTGAAAGACAACCTTTGAAATTGTTTTTGAAAGGTAAAAATAGTTCCAGAAAAAACATTGTTGAATCGTGGGATTGGATATGAGTCGCTTAATTAACTTGAAATGCGGCAAGCAAACACTGTAAAAGTACAGGCCTTGTTTGGAGCTTTTTTTGGATAAAATTGTTTGTTTGTTCAAGCGGTATGGCAGCGTTTTCAAAGAGTTCTATTTGGTTTAGATGTCACGAGCACGAAATCAGAGACACAGAAATCGTCTTGATTGGCGGGTGAATAATGTACAACGGTATACCGCTCGGTCATATGTTTTTAAAAACAATCTGGCTACGTTCCGAAGCAACATACGGATTTCTCTTTTCACATAAATAATTGAAAAGAAGAAATTAGACTATAAATTTCAAATAGAGCCATGCAGTGCTGCATATATTAGTACGGCTTTCTTTCAATTTTCAATTTAGCTCAATTCACTTAATTTAAGAGCGCTCAAAAACGCTTTGACGTTTTTATGAGAGCTTTCCACCAAAAGTGACACGACGTGACACTGATAGAAATAAATAAATGAAATATAATTGGGAAAGTGATCTGGTTAAATTTGACGAATATAGAAACTGAAATTAATTCATGTTCGGTTGATAAGCTATCTCGAACAAACAGGGACTCGCTTATTCTCCTCTCATTTAATTACTTTCCCTCGGGAATATCGAAATCTAGCGATAATTATCTCGTGAAGCATAAATGAATTTTAATAACTTGTTGAAATGTAAAGAGTAATTTATGTTTTCTTCCTGAAGATATTTTCACCGTCACATACTTTCAAAGCATTTTTCAAAACAAAGAGAAAAAAGTACTTAAAAGTTGAGTTGCATATATAAAAGGCATTTCATTTCCGCGGCTCCTTTTAATCTCTTATTTGCAATCGTGATTGGACAATGCTTAAGTCGATACTTACCAAACCAACCAGAAGCCAATAAAATGCAAAAGTTGAATGACAGCTGAGATTCAGCTCTTGACGTTTGTAAAATTAAGCCAGATGATAAACACGAATAATAGACCCCATTTGCACTTTTCATCTTGCCTGTTAAGGCCACGATTTTGGGTTCTCTACGCTGAGTTTATTGATTTATGTTTTGATGAGACAAGGAATCAGATGTTGGATATGTGTCAACAAATTGCAAAAAAGAAAGCGGTTTTTTCAAGCGCAATGAAACTCTTTTTAATTATTTCGATAATTGTTGCGTTTTCAACAACTGAGGCATTGAAATGCCAAAGAATTACGATCCCGATGTGTCGTAATATAGGATATAACATGACCCGAATGCCAAACTTTCTTGATCAAGAAAGCCAGGACGAGGCGGCAATAAAAGTTCAGGAGTTTCATCCCCTAGTCGCCATTCGCTGCTATCCACATCTGCAATTTTTTCTGTGCTCAGTTTTTGCACCACTTTGTACCAAGGAGAGTGACGCTCCGCTTTTTGGTTGTCGCGAAACGTGCGAGGCAGCAAGAAGGGGTTGCCAGCCGGTAATGAAAAAGTTTGGATTCGACTGGCCCGATACTTTAGATTGTAATAGGTTACCGCGTGATGGCGACCCCCTGGCACGGAGTGACCCCAGTCGCCTGTGTATGTCTGCACCAAGGAGCGATGCATCCGGAGATAACTCTAGTGAAATTTTAAATAATTTACTAAACGACAACAAATATCTTCAGAAATATTTACAATCGCTAGGAAAAGATGGCTCATGGTCGTCGGGTCAACGTCCCACTGAGAGTCCGAGTAGGGGGCTAAATTTATCAATTCAGGACTGGAAAAAGTGCTTTTACAACAAGAAGTTCGTCTATCTGGAAAAATTTGATTTCTGTGCTGCTAAATGCGGCGAAAATGCACTTTTTACTGCTAGGGACAAAGAGTTTACACAAGCGTGGATATCTGTGTGGGCTATATTGTGTTTCATTCTGACTGCAATAACTGTATGCACATTTGCAATTGACACCCGCCGATTTAAATATCCTGAGCGACCCATCATTTTTCTCTCGCTGTGCTATAATCTCTATTCAGTCGGATATCTGATCAGAATCATCGCCGGACGCGACACAATCGTGTGCGAGTCGTCAAAAAATCACATAGTTGTCGATGGAATGAACACAGCTGGCTGCACAATGGTTTTCTTAATGCTTTATTACTTTGGAATGGCTTCTGCAGTTTGGTGGGTTATCCTGACACTAACATTTTTTCTCGCGGCAGGATTGAAATGGGGGCAGGAGGCTATCGAATCAAAAGCATCATATTTTCATCTCGTTTCATGGTCTGTTCCTGCCATTCAAACAATTATCGTTTTGATTATGCGAAAAGTTGACGGAGATGAACTCAGTGGATTGTGCTATGTTGGTAGCCAAAATTCGGCAAACTTGGGCGCGTACGTTCTTGCCCCTTTGTGTATTTACCTCATAATGGGTTCGCTTTTTCTGCTTGCGGGTTTTGTTGCCCTCTTTCGTATTCGCAATGTTCTTAAAAGTAAAGAAACAAATACCGAAAAACTCGAAAAACTTATGGTTAAGATAGGAGTCTTTTCTGTCCTCTACACAGTACCAGCAACTACTGTCGTGGCGTGTTATTTTTATGAACATAGAAATATGAAAGCTTGGCAGTTAAACTCTGTTATATATTGCCGTGGAAACAATATGTGTCAAGAACTCTTCGGACCTAAAGTCGAGGTCTTTATGGTAAAATTTTTTATGCTTTTAATTGTAGGCATTTCATCAAACACGTGGATATGGTCTTCAAAAACGATCCAGTCTTGGCGGAACTTTTATCAAAAAGCAGTTACAATTAAGAAACCTGCACCTACAAAACTTAAAAACTCGTTGGGGCCACAACCCCCGCTAGCCCCAAGTAGACAAATCCCACAAACTAGAACTCAATTGCAAGCACCGAGCTTCATAAATCCTCACGCTCCTCCTAACTCGCCAAGCGTTAGTCAAAACACAATGTTACAGTCTAAAGCAAGTAGTATGGCGGTTGCTACGGTTTAATTTCCAAATCAAAACATTGTAGATAGATGCACAAACACACCGCACAGCATTTTCGCTTTTGTGTGACATTTAAAAGACGCCGAACGAAGTACTTTTAAAGGCGAAATACCAAACTATACCATTAAATTAATTCAACAGACTAACAATAGACTTAGCTATTCAGTAACTTTTAAAGATATTCAATTTTTCCTGTTAAGAATATTTGTTAAAATTAAAAAGGGAAACATCAATCACCTTCTGAAACATTTCATAAATAAAATTTTTGCCATTAAATGGAACGCAATTTTAGTCATGGAAAAGATCGGATTTCCGATGATGTGTTGTGGTTTAACTCTCCTCCTTTTAAGAGTCTTTTCAGAGCGTGTCCATTACTGGTATTAGTAATATGAATACACTCGCTGTGATGAGATTTTCATCAAAGGGAATGAAGTTATCCCGCCAATTTTATCAACGTAATTTTAATTGGCGAGTTTACTAATCGTTTGGCTTGATATATATAAGATAAGCTTGTGTAAGTCATGGAGAGATTGAAACAGAACTCGTTGCGCTTATTTCAAAGGAATCTTCTATTATTGTTATGTCTTCCATTTGATATTTTTGCATAGACGCGATAAAATGTTTATGAATAACAAATACGAACAGTTGAACTTTGTAAAAAAAAAAAAAATAGGAAAACTGTCGTGTTGTTCGCTTTAGAAACTGAATGTTTAAATTACATATGGCTTTTAATCTGGTTTCAGTCGATTTAGACTGGAAATAACTTTTATCCCGAGCTGTAAAGAAAGAAGTGAACTATGACTCTTATTTTAATAAAAACACTTCATTTACAAATCATGTTTAGGTAAATGTCTTTCTGCACTTACATAATCGTGCTGTATATTTCTTGTGGTTTCATTGACAAAATACTTAAATAGAATCGAATATCGCTTTCGCCTAGCTTTCTCGTGTACTTCAACCAATTTAGATGCTCTGTGAATAAATATTTTCTGCCTTTAGGTTGCAATTTCTTTGTTGTTTGTGCAATTTGGCACTTAAATATAATACTCGCGTTTCTTTATCTTCTGTCATCAACATAAGGGCAAAGTTTGCCGAAATCCAAACATATAATGAAACCACAAAACTAGATTGAATTTGTAGAATGTTTTTGACGCCCTTTTTGTAAACATGAAAAAGCTAATTTGAATAGTTCGGAAAGAAAATCACGCATGAGGAACACTTCAAACGCAAATAAAAATCAAGGTTTAAGTTTTTCAAACATGTCGTTCGGTTTAAAAAGGCTATAAAATAACGAGTATAAACCGTTTCGCACCTGCGTCAAAGCGTCAGTGTCTTAACGTTTTGGTGGATATTACAAAGTGTTAGTAGAATTACAGGAGTATTTGCAGGATAACATTTTTCGGCTGCAGATTTGCGTGAGATACAAAGCGACTAAAACAACGAATCCTTCACTTGCGTTAATTGACCCTCAAGATTTTCCACAGACTTCAAAAGATTAGGCGGCAAATATGCAAAAACTTTCTTCAGTCACATCCTTATTTCGGAACTAATCTTGTTTTCTCTATGTGTGAATAAAATTGTACAGAATCGTCTTTCTAAGATTTCAGTGTTAGTCTCGTATACATAACTAATATTTTTGAAAAATATGATCAACAAGTAAACAATAAGATCACAGGCTTTTGTTAGTTTGTCGCCAGTGGTTCTCGACAGTCTAAGAGCTTTTGTCACTCTCAAACAGAATGAATATCTCTCTTGAAATATTAATCCCCCCAGGTTTTCTTGTCTAAACACGGATCCGCTCAAGAGGAAATTGATTGAAAATGGAGACACGATTGGCGTAAATTAAAGCATGCCTTTGTTTTTCCAGGACATAATTAATAAAGAGTTACTTCCTGTAATGGATCAATAA
>JAOBAY020090598.1:0-18079 GCA_025331085.2 Zoanthus sociatus
AAATTTGTTATTATTTTACAAATTATGAACCAAAATCCAAAATATGCAAATTAGCTGGTGTGTTTTTTTGCATAACTCATCAAATCCGAGCAAAATTTATTTTCAGCATGCAGTTGCTAAAAATGAAGTATCCACAGCAGTCCCTTCAAACAAATACTGCAATAGTGTCAAAATGTCAAATATTTTTGGGATTGTTCCTGAGTCACGTGATCATGCAAAGCCTCTATTTATAAGTTTTTGCTGACTCAAACAAGCACGGCTTACATGTAAACCAGTCTTGTTGGGCTGTTGGTAATTCCGTGGTTAAATAAAGTGATTGATTGATTGATTGATTGATTGCGTGATAAAAGTCTTAGTTTCGTACACGGCTTCCGTCTACAGAAAAACTGAAGACATAAGATTATATGAAAGAGTCACCTTTTTCCTGATGACAGGGACGTTTTCAACTTTTCAAGCACAAGTAAGAAAGTATGACTACTCAATAGCTGACCTGTATTCTTCCCAATCGCTCCTTGACACCTGCCGTGTCAAAGGCGTCAAAGTCTGCAGTCACAACAGCTTCTTCTATATCCGCCAGCACTTCATACAAGTTATGTAACTCAATCTGGTACATAAGATTCTCCTCGTACATCCCCTCTTCCTCTTCATCACGTCCCTCCTGGTTTTCTAAGGAGTCTCTACCACCCTCGGTATCGTCTCGTCTCCAAGGTTTTGGCCTCCAGGCTGGGTAACTCTCACTAATCGCTAATAGTTCTGCATCTTTGTGTTCATAAACGCGGGAGCTATCTAAAGTGTGTTCGAGTACTCGCTGTTTGTTGTTGGCACGTGACTGGAGCTCTGCCCAGAGCTCATTAACAGCCTTCAGTCTCTCTTCTAAGATAATCAACAAGCTGCTACTCGTGTTGTTCAGATAACGCTCTGCCAATACATTCATAAGGTCGACATGACCTTGTTGTTTCGTCATCTGAACACAAAGTGCCTGAAACGAAAAGTACAAAAACATTGTGATGTAACGCGACTTCCTATCAGTCACTTGAAAGCATTTATACTCTGGCTAATCTAAAATTCGCATTTGATCATTAGTCACTTTACTTTTTGATTAAACCGTTGTCAAGTACATAGGATAGATAGATTTATTGAAAAAAAAACTTTGCAGCCCAAAAGGCTGAATTACGCTTTACCCTTAATTTACATGTGAATATAAACAATTTTATAATAAAAGAAAATTGGTAAAAGTACACACATTATTACATAATCTATAACTATAACTTCAATTAAAATGAGAGACACGATTACAGGAATCATTCATATGTGCATTAAAATCCAGTATTGGCCAATTACTTTGTATAGGAGTTGCTTGCATTAAAATTTCGAAAGTTTAACCGAGTTCTTTTGGTAGAAGTCGAAGGGTAGTTGATGCATTAAAATACTGTTTTAGCTCGATCGGAAAAGGATTTAGCTTGCAACAAATTAGGATAACGTAGGGTAGAATGCAGCAAGTTGTAGCAGAATACCAAAATAGCAGTTTCTAAACAAATTATAGATGTAGTATAGAAATGACACTTAAATGAACATAAATGAAAAGTATTTGGTATCTAAAGGGACATTATACTTTAAGGAGACTTTTAGTAATATTTTTTATGATATTATTTATACTTATATAAATTCCTTATAGTATATTATTTTGGTCTTTTGGCTTCGTGGGAACAGAAATTCCCATAACCAACAACAGTAAGCACTATTTTCCATTCATATATAGAATAAAAGACTGCGTCCTGCTTATGGTATTCACTTCGAAAATGCTTCTAACAAGTATCAACGTCAACCCCCTTAATACTGACATCGCTGGTCTTTGAGACGCTGGGAGAAAAAATGCGACAACCCACCCCTCTTTTGATTCGTTCAAAAAAAAACATCTCCCAATAAAATCACCAGAGTCCCCTCCCCCATGCTTTAAAAATGATACTTTCCTAAAGATAAGAATGACGAAATCGTAAAAAAAGCTTTGAATGAACTACAAATGATAAGTAGCTGCAATTCTTAACTTTGTCAAAACGAAACCCAGCTGCTGAAAATCAATTGCTCCACTCTCAAAATTCTAGCCTCAGCTACCTACATCCGTGCATGCTGACAAACTTTAACTAGTTCCCTTGTTTTCTTCAGAATGTAACCCAGTTTGATTGTTTTAAAATGTTTTGCTGTATAAACTATAAGTTCATCCTAAAATGATCAGCTTCCTTCAAAATTTTTAAACAAAGTTTTAGGCCTTATACGACTCAGACAGTTTTGTTGATGCCAACTTTTCCATAATAAACTAGAACCACTTCGTGGTTATTATCGTGCGTGGATTAGAGTTTTATTAAAATCTGTTTAGTCCATACTCTCGGCGGATCTTATCTCTAAGTAATAGCTGACCCCTCGGCATGGAAAGAGCCTACGTTACTTTCGGGCTGCGGCTCACAAGCACAAATGTAATATCGACGATATCGCTGCATTCTAAAACTTGTAAGTGAAAGTTTTTTTGCAGGTGTTCTTTTTTGCAAAAGACAATTTTCCGTTTTTGATTTTTTTCTTACACAGCAAGAAACTTATTGAACTCTCTTCCCGATAATCTAAAAACTGCTAATTTAAATGAATTTCAGACAAAATATCCATTTGTTAAGTTTAGTTACAATCCTTTATTTTCATTTATTAACTAATTTTTCTTTCTCGAAGATATTAGCTACAAAATTGACTTGAATAGCAGATCCAAAACAAGTCCCAATTTTGTGCACAAACGAAAATTCTGGTTTACTATTTAAAATTTCTAAGAGACAAAATTGTTAAGAATACTATTGATGTTATTTAGCCGAGAGTAACAAATTAAATTATATGAGATCAGTATTTGGTGAAGTTGGAGGAGTTGTGATTTCATTTAAAATGCTTGGTAATTATTGTCGTTATCAACCGTGCTATTGCCGTTTAGTTCAAAATTCGAAGAGAAATATAATTTATGTATGTATGTATACTGTATTGATGTTGCAGCTCATTTTAAGCATATTGAATAAAGGGTTAAGAAGAATTAAAACGTACGAACAAAAATCTACTTTTTATGTAAAAATTGACAATAAAATAAATAAAAACTCTAAAAAGATTTTGTTTGGCTATTCCACGTACTAATTACTTCTCAAGAAATTCATTGGATTTTCTGAATTGTCGGATTAAAATCAAATATTTTTTCTTTTTTCGATAACAGTAAACAGTAAAATGTCAACAAATTAGTGGCAAGTGGTAGGACTCGTTGTTTTTTCACGTTTAAATCCACAACTCAGCATTTCTTGCTGACCCAATTTCTCAACATTGTGCTTCTTGGGAGAAAATATAGTTTTAAATATACTTCATTAAATATGTATTATGAAGCAAAATAAAGTTGTGTAGCATTAATTTCTATTTTGCAAAGGTTTATTCAGATTCATTACAGGATAAGTGCAGAAATAAAAATTAGTTATACGAGCACATGATGCCCTGAGGCAAAAACACAAAAACTCTGAAGAACGCGAAAATAAATAAAGTTTGTTCGCGATGATATCCACACACGTATTTTCAATGAACTCCCTTAACTATAAAGTATAAGTTCAACTTCGGCACAGTAAAACTCACTAAAAATAATACAATTATTCTAGTCATAGTAGTATCTTATTTCCTTGTTCGCCTTCTTTGTGAGCAGGTGTAAAGCGCAGCTGTTTTGTACAGCTTGATAACCAAGGACAATCGACCACCAGACTTTTGTAGGACGCACGAAAAGAGAAGATTGACGAAGATTGAATATTGAATATGATAGCAGTCTAATTACCTGGAAAAGCTATGCGGTTCAAGCTTAAAAAATACTCACTCAATGACACCTAATCTATCCTCAAATCAAATGATTTGACATAATATTGTGTAACTCACAGACCACAACGAACTTTGATTATATTATCAGGAAAACAAGCCAAACGGTTCGCGTCTTATGTTCTTCAACATTATTCACTAACGCGAATTCCCATCAAAGGGAAAGTTGCCAGAAAGTAAAAACAACATTTTTTTCTCAACGAACTTTTTACCTGATTTTAAGAAGGTGACTTCTCGAAACACAGGCAGCCGTTAGTTATTAAACCATTTTATCCGGCACATCACAACAAGAAGACATGAGCTGTTTCCGATCAAGAGAAAAACTTGAAAAATAGATGAAAGAACTGTGATCTGTCAACCACGATGATCACAATGACTACAACTGAATTTCATGTTAAAGATGCCATACATCTGTACAGCGGTTGTTTAAATGATTGGAGCTCGGCTACCTAAGGCAGTACCCCAAACAGACAGGTCGATTAAATCCAGGATGCCTGATGATGATTTGTATAAAGTATAGTTCTTCAAAATAAAAAAACATTAAAATCAATCCAATCGCACACGAAGATTGCCTATGTAAAATCAGTCACGCAACGTCGGATGGATTACTGAAATGTACTATACTAGAAAGCAGTAACAAAAATTTGTCACGCGTAATGTTTTTAAAATGAAGTAAATGTTTTTGGTCAGAAATGGTTGGACTTGAAAGAAATATCAAAGCTTACAACAGGGTCCAAATATAGAGTACAAAACTTGGAAAAAAACGTTTTAGTAGATCTTTAACTGAATATGTGAATTCATAAGCTTGGTATTACTACTACAAACAACTACAGGTGTTTGGTCAAGAGTGTTGTGCGGCAAATTCTTGTTAATTTGAATAAGTATGTCCCTGCTCATACTTCCATTTCCACATGCATGAAGGAGAGAGGGATGACATCATTATAGCTGAAAAAAACCCTCATGGCTGGTCACGTGATTTGTCTTGTCGTTTGCCGCACAAATAAACGTGATGCTTAAGTTTTCTTTTGCAGCTGAAATAGCCCCTCACGGCGGAGCATTAATGTAAATGAAATAGACCCGCATGGTGTGTCATTATTATATAGCTGAAATAGCCCCTGGGACATTAACATTGTTTAGAAACCGAAAGTCCAACCGCCACCTAATGCCCTGTCTGGCTTGAAGGGGTAAGGGCTTACAGTACATTAACTGGTGCATAAAATTTCTGAGAAATGAAAGGCTGTATCACACTTTGCAATATTCTTAGCAGCTTGCAATTTATTTTGGCCGGGGTAAGCTGGGAACAATTATTTGTCACGAAATTTAAGAGGACGATCGGTAAAAAGAAGCGAAATGGGCTCTGCGCATGCGCTCGCTCATGAAGAATGTGTCTCGAAAACTGCGAGGAAAGTTGCTGAGGTGACAATGAAGCAAAAATCAGTAAACAGAAATTTGCTTGTAAAATTATTTGAAATACCCGACACGTGACTGACTTTACAACGTAAGTAAAATTTGGGCCGGTTATTTAACTGACCTGATGAAGACTGATAATGGCCAGTCAAAATATTGTACAAACAGCCCAAACTTCACTCACGTTGAAAGGTCAGTCATTGCAAGTATTTTGGACAAAAATATTTTACTTTGAAATTATTTCCGACTGATCACGATCCCCTGATCCAGCGCGTTGGCAAGTGTATTGATCCTGGACACAATTTTGCACTGTTTTTCAACCAGTAAATTTATTGAGCTTTACAAAAAAAATACAACAGAGTTTAAACAGTTGAGGATCTTGAAATATATATCACATATATATAAATAACAACCGTTAATTAATTCCTTCGGTGAAGAAAACAGACCACAACTCCGGGATCACTACCCTGCTCTTTTCGACAAGTGAGAGGGTTCTTAGTCCCTCGATGGAGTGTAGAGAGGCTGTCCAGACCGACGCCTACGGTTTAACGTCTTTATCCGATCGAGAAGACACAAAAGTCTAACCATTTTCAGATGTTAGAGCAAAGGCAACACTTTCTTCTCAATTATTTTAAGACCCTTAGTGTTGGTCCGACGGGAATTGAACCCGAGCCTTCCGCACGAAAGACTGGCGCCTTAATAATTTGGTTTTTATTTGTTCAGGGTCAAAATAGTTTTTTTTTGTTAAGAATTGACTGAATAAAGTAGCCGAATAAAAAAAGATCCGAGTTTGCGTCCTAGCTGGTTGGAGTTTTTTTAAATCATTAAGTTTTTCTTACATCATGTTCACAACTAACAGTACCCAGGCCTCTGGGACTCGATAACATGAAAGAGAGGCTTCCTTCCAAAAGACCCTGAAATGCGATGGCAAAGAGCTTTTCATGTTTCTTGAAATCGACATGACTGATTAATTTCAGTTTTTGGATTTCTGTATGCACACGGAGAAAACAAATATAAACAAGAAAATGTCAAAACAACTTCGTTCTTAAACAAATTACTATAATATATTTTCAAAATGTTTTGACAATTAAAAAAAAGTTAAACCGAGTTCTTGATTTTTTATGCCTTGCTTATTAAAATATTTAAACAAGTATTCTTACATTTTAAAAACGCTGAAATTTCAGTCTTTTAACACATGGCGTGATACCAATCTGACTTATGTAAATTGCATATAAATATATATATATTTTTTATTTATTTTCATTATTTCCGACTGACCGATCCGAGTTATTTTGAAAAACATCCGTGCCGCAACAAATAAATTTGGTTTGGCCAAACCGGGCCTAACTTACATAACACCTATAAATTTCACCGTATATACTTAACACAATTCGCAATTTACGTAACTAAACAAAAAGGAAGCCGAAAAACCCAAATGTTAACAAAATTTAAAGTCATAATATCTTTGAAATTGCTTAAATTGCTACCAAATTCCGGCTTTTCCCTTTCAGTATCCCGTGGTTCACAATACAAAGATGATTCATTTCAGGTTTTGGTAAACCTTAATACGTAAGAATCATTTCCTAACGGAGAAAACAGAAAAAAAAAACGATTTTAAGACTGGTTTGTCACTGGCAACCCAAGAAGGAGAAAAGCAGTAAAACTGACCATGTAATGGGCCGGCGAAGCTAGTTGGGCTACTGATATTTTTGTTTTAAATTCTCTGGTCAAACGCAGTTATTTCCTTATGAAAATTTTTGCTCTTTTAGGATCTTTAAAATAATAGAGAGCTTTGTATACCTAAATAATGGGAATGTTTATTGGTCCGGAAAAGAATTTGTATTTTATAAACACGGGTGCATCAAACAGGGAAATGACGTGCAGCGGCAAAAAGTGACAATAAATACAGTCGTGCTTTTCCTCTCGTGAAGTTTTCTTTAAAGAATAAAGTAAATTATTTTTGTTTTTACGTACAAACACGAACATCAGAAAACTACATATTAGTTGCGGTCGACACAAGGAGCACGCCATTATCTATAAACTTAATTTCTAAAACGAAACAAACTAAAAGTGAAAGTGAAACAGAAACAAGTTGATGCACATATCTTAGACTCGTTACGTATTGACTTTTATTGGAAGTATCCAGACAATTGAATGTGTTGTCATGGACGCCCCCGCAGTTTGCCCCGGAAATCGCTTCAAAATTTTGAAATAAATTTAAGAAGATACTGATACTACAACTCATCAAAATCTCAAAACAATTCTTTTTTGTTTATCAAAATAAAGGAGACTTTGTTAGTTTTGTACTTCTTTTGAGCCTATTTTTTTAATACCAAAAAACAAAGCGGCGCTTCAAACAGAAGACACGTGATCATTATGCGGACGCTGATTGGCTGTGGGTGACACGACCTGAATGCGTACATTCCCAGGTTCTTCGACACGTGCGCTCGTCACGAGGCAGGATGAAGGAGAAGAAGAAGGTAGAAATGAGCGACGAAGATAAAGACATAGATGTGGAAAGCGACGAAGTAAGTAAATTTATTGCTGTGCGATTGCTTGGATATGATACTGCCAGGTCTGATTTTGAGTTATGGCAAAAATCTTTGGCAGGACTCTGCGGAATCGGGGCAGCCTCTACAATTTTCTTCGCAGGTAAAGCAATGTTTTGATGTCAGTTGAGAAGTAATATAAGCACATGTGTTTTAGAGCGAGAGACACGTGTTTTCTGTTTATGGTGTCCCAAGATTGCCTTAAAATGAAGTACATTCTAAATCGATGATTAGATGAGAACAATCAACTGAAACAAAACTGTATTAAAGATTTAGCGAACGAAATTTCCCTTCTGTGTAATTCTTTCAGTTTGAGACTCACTCGACGTATTAGCAAGTCAGTAATGGCGTTTTCAACATGACTTTTGTTGATATGGTACTGTTCGATCATGTTCACCTTATTTTATTTCACATATCCTAAAAATATTTTCTCTTTTACAGGCCGATAAGAGAGCCCATCATAACGCATTAGAAAGAAAAAGAAGAGATCATATAAAAGATAGTTTCTCGCATCTACGAGACTCGATTCCTTCGCTTCAAGGAGAGAAGGTAAGTCATTTTTCATTTTATCACGAATGATGTCGGTTATGGAAATTCCAGCCTAAGTTTCTTTTTCGTGTTACAATTGAACAAAGTTGTCGTCATGTAAACCAAGATTTTATAAAATATTTTTTGAGATGTCATACCTGGTTTCCGAAATTAAATATATTTATATATTCGTGGAGAATTGAAGTTTGGAATTTTAAGCGTCCTGGGAGCTCTGTATAGTGAATCACGAAAGCTGACAGAAACACGAGATTAATATCTGTTCCTGTTAAGCGATAGGAATTTCGTTTCTTTAAAATGTAGACGGGGAGTTTGATATCTTTTGCTGGCATTACAACAAATCATGCAATTTGGCCACCGATTCCGCTAAACTAAACAAAGTTTCACATATTACTCAATTAGAAGCGCATAAATTAATGATTATCGACTTTTTTATTCGACTTTCTTTGCTAACTTAGGTAGAATTTAAAGGCTTTGAAATTGTTGAATATAGTTATAAGAATTTTTGTTTTATCCGTTTAAATATAAAAATTATTGTCTGAAGAAGTGGTTTTGATGGACTCTGAGCTTGTGGGACGCAGCATTCAGCGGTTTCCATTTTTAGCAGGTACCACAAGAAATGTCAGTAAATTTTGTTTTGCATGACACCATTGCTAATTTAATTTAACCTGAATTTATTCATTGGCTCTCTTCAAGATGGAAAAATAAATAAAGTTTACATAAATAATGATGAAATACCTTTAACTGAAGTACCAGATAGAAGTGTCGAATTTGTCTGGACTTTGATTAGTTTGGCTTCTGAAAGTATCACTTTACAACTTCCTTTGTTATTTTGGCTAATTACTATCGTAAGATTTATTTAAACTTCTCATAAATTATGAAAATTACCTTAACAACTATAATATATATTCCAATACCTTTTTGTTTATAAAATGCGCTCTGGAAAAGTAATTTTTGTGCAACAATTTAATATGTTATTAACAGTTTTTTGCAACATATTTATTTGCACAAGCAAATAAAAATTTTCAAAGGAAAATTGTCACATAAAAATTGTACATGTATGATTAGAAGTTTTGGAATTCACCTTGATTTTATATCTGAAAATAATATTTTTGAGAGTTTTCATCAAATTGTTATTTGTAAAGTGTTATATAACTTTTTAAAAATAAATAAATATATGTTTCCAAAAGCATTTAAATCCTCAACTTAACAAAATATGATGCAATGGACATAAATCTAAGCTAATTAAACCAGGTTACCTATGGAGCAGGATTTATATCTGGTTTCTAGTGTTAAGCAGATGAGGGTCTTTGACTCCCCTTGATGAGACACTGATACATCGCAGGTCAGCTCCAAGCAGATAATGGTACTCATTTACTTATCCTGGAAGGATAGAAGTTAAAGCTGAGTTAGCTTAAGTGGAAAATAAGGTCGCACAATTATTCAATTATTCAAATCTTGGTAGAGCCATGATCAAACTAGGGCATAAATAGTAAAACAGGTCTTCAATAGTTTTCAGTTTTCACATAAATGTTCTAAATAACAAACTAAAACAGTTTTCTCCATAAATGCATAGGAATCTATTTTTGATTAAAAATAGTTCAATCTTGTAAAAACTTTCATTTAATAAGCTGAAAATGGTCATGGATATATATTGTTATATAGGGTGCATTCCTTTGGGTCTATTCCGGAATAGGAATACATTATGGAATAATCTGGATTTTCTGGACTTTAATTTACCAAATGAACAGTTATTCCAAGTAATCCATGTATTCTTAAATGCACACGGTAATTTTCACTTTGAGTCAGTAGATTTCTGTACCTCTGAAGTAGGCATTACAGCTGGTTTGGCATTTTCTTTGCTATCGATACAGTTGTCGTCCATTTTTTATGCTGTTGTTGCTGTTGCCTTTCAGGTTAGTGTGTGTGACGTCACTATTCCAGATTATTCTGGCTATTTTTGATATCAGGAGCAGAATGAGTGGAAGAGTATTCCAAGTAATCCAGAATCAGAATAGGTCCCAAATGAACGACTCTTCCAAAAGATCCATATATTCCTATTCCAGAATTGGCCAAAACTAATGCACCCATAGTAATGTTTGTCAGCCTATACGTAAAATGTGAAATAAATTCTAAAGCCTAGTTTCATTGTTGCAGTCAATATAAGCTCAAGAGCATAAAAAATAAAAATTATATTGAAAACTCAACATTGTTACAATGAGTTTGTCAAAGCTGAATATTCAAAACAAAGAATAAATTATTATTGAGAAAATTGTGTTTTTTCATGTAGCAGGTACAGTAAGCAGGGTTTAAATTATTGTATTGCTAAAAATTTAAGTGGATGCTAAAAAAATGGTCATTAAAGAAAGCTTGGTGATGAGCTACACTTTTATTATATTTAAAGTGCCTATCTCATCAAAATGGGTTTTTACTGATTTGGATAGAGGGGAAAAAGTTGTTTAAGAAGTTCTTTAATCAATTTTGTTATAAACTTTGAGTTTCGGAGATATAACCGATCAAAGTAACCATTTTTTAAAAAAATTTCACCTATGGGGGGAATGGGAACTTGGAACATGTTCACAGCATTTGCTAAACAAATATATGGAGATTGGACTAACATTGTCAGTTAAAGAAAGCATTGTTTTACACCTAGTAGGCATAATTACTGTAAATAGAAACTCAAAATCCTATACATTTGTGTAGTATTTTATGGTGATGAGTTCCTAGTTCCCATTTGGGCGCTTGATTTTTTTTCAAAAGGCTTGAAATTTGGATGTTTGAGCGATTATATCTCCAAAACGAAAAGTTTATATCAAAACCGATAAAAGAATTTCTTAAACAACTTTTTTTGATCCATCAAAATCAGTAAAAAACCATTTTGATGAGATAGGCACTTTAACTGTAAAAGTTAATTGTAAGGATCATAAAAATACACCTAGCTTGCTTTGTTACTGGTTGTAAATTATGCAGAATGTATAAATTATATGTATTTCATCTTCATTTATTCAATTCCTTAGGCTTCAAGAGCACAGATTCTCAACAAAGCTACAGATTATATTCAATTTATGAGGCGAAAAAATCATGCCCATCAGGTAAAATCGGATGTAGTTTGGAGTTTAGAAGTTAGTGTCCAGATATTTGATTCAAAGAGCAGAGCAGATTCAACAATGGCACAGAAAAAATTGTTGTTTATTTCTGATGTGGAGTAGCTGGTAAACTTCACCAGCAGTTGGGTCATATTGAAAACCTTGACCAGCTTTAAACTGTAGATTGCTTTTTCGGTTTGTTTAGACTTCCTAAGCGAATGACAACTTATATTGGTAGTTTTTTTGAGGGAATAAAGTGGATAGAGTTATTGGGCTTTGTATTATTATATTTTGATTGACGTAAGTTATGAAAGACAGCTAAATTGTTTATTGATTTTATTTGATTGCCCCTTGATAGGGCTAAAGTTATTCAATGTTAGTTTCCAACAGAAATTTATACTAATTTTATTATAGCTTTTGCTTCAGCTAGCCACGCACGAAGCCCAAACACTTAGTACTTAATAAAACTTTACAACCAATCAAAGTAGGTCTTTATGCAGTGTACTTTGAATGCATATATATGTATGTGACATTACATTGTGTTGGAGCAAATCACACATGTACATGTATATGTTCACAGTAGTCACATCTACCTATTGGGTGACTATCCTCTGTTTTTACTCTTGGTTTTTACTCTTATTTCATGGTCGCATTCTTGACTGGTTGTAAAGTTTTAGTCCCAAAATTAAAAACAGTTATTTGCAAAATTGTGACCGCTATTGAAGTTTTAGTCGCAAATAACAATGATTAGCCACCATTAATACTTCAGTTCTGGCAATAACAGATTTCTCTTTCATGACTTTGCAGACAGACATAGATGATCTGAAGCGACAAAACATGATTCTTGACCAGCAAGGTATGCTTGACTTTCTTAATAACATGAGATTGAGTAACTAAAATATTGAATTTTGATACTATGTTGCTTTTATTCCAAGTGATTTACTGTGACTTACCTGCTCTAACTTTCATCTCTTACTCCTGATCCTCTCTTACATTTAGATTATTGCCTTTTCCTTTTGTAAATGCAATTGTTGTGGATGAAAAATTCCTAAAACTGGGAAAGGATGAGCTTATATTTTGTTCACCATAGATTATCACGAAAATGAGATGAAAATAGACTGCAAAACAGTCTCCCGTTCGTGCATCCATTTCCTCTTCCCAGTTAATGATAATGAACATGTTTGGATTCTTGATCTCCCGGCAAAGGAAGAGACTGTTACAGTCTAAGATGAAAGTAATGACAAGTAATAAGTTCTTGCAGGCACTAAATTGGATCTAAGCCAAAATGATCGTAGGCCTAGGTATTTCCATGACCATATTAAACTACAAATCATGACATAGCAAACAAACAGGCTCTTGTTCCCACGTAGGAAGAACATTGTTTTATTGCTAGTTTGTTTTTGACTTAAATGTGCATTCTGATTGCTAAATTATGGTCACGTGGATGAGCTCAAATCAAATGTTACATGGCTGGTCAACATGTCGAATATTGTTGGCCAGCTGGGGAACATTGCCGTCATGCTGCTGCATTCGACAGTGAGGAAATTTGGCTGGTAAATTGTTAGTCATTAAGCTTCCCATGAAGCTTATAGTTAGCAAGCACTTTAGGGGGGCTTATTTATTTGTAGTCGAGGAGCTATTACATATGTTTTTGGCTTCAAAATTTGTGCCATGGGGGCTTAAATTACTCTAATGCAAGTGGAGTGTGGGTGGAAATTAAAAGATAATCCATATGTTATCAATTTAAATATTCTTAAAAAAAACTTTGAAGCAAACTTTTTTTTAAATGCATGCAGTGCTTTTTATTTCGGGTCAGTCTGACAGTGTTTTGAAAATTAATAAAACTCATTGCAGAAAAAATTAAAAACAATAACAAACGTGGAATTCATGGCGTACACCAAGACTGCATGGAACTGATTTTGGGAGTTCACACTTTTTTAATAAAAAACAGTAAATTTGGCCAAGGTTCATTCTTCTTGATGTTTTGACTGTTTCAGCCTAAATTTCTTCTTAATTTGTTCTTATTTCTGTGTGCAGTTTGAAATAATGAAAAATATTGAACAAAAAGACAAGGCCGTGAAAAATAGTGCTGATCATCTGAGGAACTTTTAGTATTACATGAACACGTGTATCATTTGGGACAACAGTAAATATACTAAATGTCAAACGGTGCTTCTGTGTTTTTACTGTGCACATTGTGAACGTAAATTACAAGATTCAGTAAAGCTTCAACTTGCAACATTTTCACTTTATTTCAGCCTCAGTCTGAGCATTTTCTTTAATTGTTCTTAATTTTCGGCCAATCTGAGTCTCATTGTTCTGGTAAAGCGTGTATTTTATCATTGGTTATTCTGTGTTGACATATAGATGAAACATTAGAAAGTATTTCTGCCGGTTGGTTTGATTACTACCTTCAAGGTTTGGTCAGCACTAATTTAAAACCAATTTGTGATGTTGCCATCAATTCGAAGTAACTATGGGAAATTCAATATTAGATACGCTGGCCCAAAAGTTTGGAACAATATTGATGAGTCTCTGAAACCCTTGGGCTTGCGTTCCTTTAAAACACTGCTTAAATTAAATTTACTTCATTTGTATTAAAATTCTGTCTTTGAGGTATTTTTATAATTTCAGTGTTAATAATACTTGGATTTTTTAGTGTTTAGTTTTAGTTGTTTTTTTTTGTTTTTTTTTCTCAGTATAAATATTCATATGTATGTCCAGTTAATAATTTTTTTTAATATATTTCTGTATTTTGCTCATTTTTGTATAAAAGTCAATGAAAAATAATAATGGGCACCCGACTAGATTAGGTGTATATAGTTATTTTCGGGTGTCCAGCCACCTAATTCTAATTTGTTACTTTAAAACCTAATTTTTGTTACTTTAAAACCAGAATCGCAATTAGTTTTGTATCGCGATTTTCTCAACTTTTTTATACGCGATAATTTTGAGCCCGTAATTTATATTTATTTCACGTCTCTCTTCTCGATCAAAATGTTAAGTGTATATAGTGATACTATATAAAACTACTTGCCTATAGATCAAATAGATTAGAATAGTATTTGAAATTATAAGTTTATACTGTAAATATACTCAATACTATGCATTGTATTCAGTACGTAAACAAGTAGCATTACTCACATATCGAGTGTAGTCCCTCGATACTCCTTCCTTTGAGTGTCTCAACATGACATATTTATTGCAACAAATTGTGGGGAGGGAGGAAGGAGTAACTTGGACTCCCTCTCCCCTCATCTAACTTTTTACCAGAAAACAGTTTGGCCACCAAAATTACAGTCGCAAAGCTTGACTCGTGCACTTTTAAAAAATATTTATTTTTTAAGTTATGATTTTTTTTCTTTTTCTTTTTTTTTAATCAGTTTGTGGTAATTAATGTATATTTTATGCTGTTTTATTGACTTTCAAAAAATGTCAAAAATTATATTTATTTACAAATACCGAGTCATATGTTTATTTATAATGAACAGCTATTGAAAATTGGTGCGCAACGCCAAAACATTTAGAAAAAAATCGGAAAAAATGAGTGGAGCTCCATTTAGCCCCTTCTCCCCATTTTTTGGACGTTCAAGGAATAATAGCACAATACGTTCACCCTATAGAATGTTCACATTTATCTCGCCCATAATTGTTTCCTCTTAAATTTTTCTCTTACAAAGTCCGCGCAACACTTTTAAAAACATATTCTTCAAGATGTGCTCAAGCTTGTTTTTGTATGTTTTAAGTTAATGTTTTTTTTCCTGGATTCAGCAGAGACCTTCATTAATGCCGTCTTTTCTTATACCATGAGCGTATTCTATGTTGATTACACATGCGCATTAGCGAGTAAACTGAACGATCTTGAGAAGAAGGTCTATTTTATACTTCGGGCATTTCTAAGAGGTCCGCGATTAATAATAAAGCATCTTTTAAAAAAGAATAGTTTCTAATGTATTGTTAAAAAGTCGCATGATAAAAAAAATGTTAGTGGTTTAATAACATACACTTAAAATTAAAATCGAAATGTAAAAATTAATGTTTACCTAATAAATTTCCTCGAGTTCTAATTGGCCACCCACACTCTGTCCCGGAGGGGTTACTCGCTCACATGAGGTATAAAGGTACGTACCGCCCTAAGGGGTAAGGTTTTCGAGTTCTAGAGTCTCGGATAGGGTTTCATATTTGCCTGAGGTCTGCGATAGGCTTCTAATTTGGCATGGGTTAGAGAGTTAATTGTTTGGGATAGGGTAAGGTTTCTGGTGTTGAGAGAGTTTCGATGACATGGCATTAACAAAACGCAAAACGACCGGCACCGGATGTGACGCCAGTCCTGTAAGTACGCTAATGGAAATGTTACGGTTTGGCAGCTTTTAACGCATGTTTTCCTAGTGGTCGGGTATGAATTTTGACTTAAAGGTCTGGGGTAGGGTATCAATTTTAAACATTTGTATGTCTGGGATAGGGTAAGGGTTTTGAGCTTAGGGCAGCACATCCCTATCCAAAAACTAATAGAGTACTCTCCCCAAAATAACAGCTTCTCACTCCAAACGGCGTTCAAATTATGTATGAAAATGTCCTGTGGGGGGAGGGGGGAGGCTGATTAGGATTAAAAAGATCATTTTTAAGGATTACATGAATATTTTGCAGGTGTCGCCTATGATGCTACCCTTGCTGATGTGTGGAGTATGGGTGTTATCCTGTACACAATGGTTTGTGGCCGCCTTCCTTTTGATGATTCAAACCTGCGAAACCTCCTCCAGCAAGTTCACAAACGGGTCAATTTTCCTTCAAGGGTTAAATTGCCCGACCCTCTTAAGAATCTTATACACAAAATGTTACAGTGGAATATACCGGACAGGATTAAAGTGTCGGATATTTTAAACGAACCTTGGTGTAACGAAGCGCAAACACAGACAGCAGAAGCAGCTGACTAAAATATCGTAGCATGGCCTAGTGGCAGGAATGGAAAGGGATTTTTCGTTTTTTAAGACAAATAATTAAGATCAATAATCCCTCTTTGAAAACAACAGAATATTTAATTTGATATATATTTATTGACTAAGGAACTGTGCTTACAGAAATATGGTCATCTTTCACAACTGGTAGTCCTTTTAAGGTATGTCAGAAATGAAAGTTCAAAACAGAAAAAAAATGCTTTTTAAGCAGTTTTAGGAAGCATACATTGCAGGCCATAAAGCAAACATAAGCTGTAAGTATGGAACTTCTCTTTGTTGTAACTAACTGCAGAGTACAGCGAGAGGTGCAGGTGTAGAGTACTCTAAAGGTAGCGGAGAGACTGGTGTAGAGTGCACTGTTTGTTACCAGAACTCAGACAGGTTGGAAATGTACCAAAAAGTTAACTATTTTATGAAAAACGACATGATTTTAATTCAACTACAGCCTCGAGCCTAACATTTTATTTTCAAATAAAATCGTGATAACTAAATTGCAAACGTTCTTTAAATGTTCTGTTTTTCAAAGCAAGAATCGAAATATGAAATAATTCAGGTCTGGAAGGGTTTAAAGTTGTACTTAGTAAATATATAGGATCTCTGACTTCCAAGCGTAGACCCCAGTTTGCAAGTCATCATCATCATGATTATGATGAGAATTACCACCTACATCATACTCCTCACCACTGCCATCATCCTATCATCAATACACAAGAATCATTATTAACATTATTATAATTTTACAAGATCTTTATCATTGTCATCGGCATGAGCATCATCACCAAAATTATTTCCAACTTTAGCATTATCAGCACCAGCACTACCACCAAAATCATCGTAATTATCATTAACCTTAGAAGGCTTCGGTTTTCTTAGGATAAAAAACGTGCTATTCTACCGATTCCCAAAACCTTCAGCCCAACTCTTCTTTGATTAATAACACATTTTTTGACACCTTTTAAAGTAACGTCATAGCTGATGACGTCATCACAGGAAGTCACGAAACTTGTCATTTTCTTAAAAATAAATGCTGACTGTAAAAATGACTGGAACTTAATTGGTTTTTTGCCTATGTTACAAATTCAGTAGTTTTTCTTTAAAAAATCATGTTTTAATTGCTTTTAATTGTTTTGAAATATTTTTAAAAAAAATCATATAAAATCCGAAATTTGGGCTGATTGCCGCCATTTTGGATTTTTGGAATTGGTAACCATGGCGACAGGATAAACTTTATTGATTACCAGCTTAGATAGTTGATCATCTGCAACTACTTTGCCAAATAAAATGTTACTATTCTTAAGCGTTTGCAACATTTTGGTATCGACAATTTTCCTGACCACCCCTCCCCCTAATTTTTGATGGAAACCAGTAAGAAGTCACGTGACTTAAATTAGTTGAAAGACAATTGAACAGTAATTACAAGTGAAATTTTTTTTTTTTATTTATATCAAATTGACGAATATTTTTGAAGAACACCATATGTACACTTGGAAATGTCATTTGTTTGCTACGGTTGCCATGAAAACCAACAATGTGCCACGTGATTACACTTAAATGGAAGTAAACAATACACTTACTACACATACCAAGTTTCATGCATACGTCAATTGGTTGAATACTTTTGAAATTAGAGGGGGTGGGTCCGATTGATTCCCCCTTCCCCCCTCCC